>BGPT01000601.1:269462-285246 GCA_003297045.1 Symbiodinium sp. clade C Y103 | reverse complement strand
TGAATAACTATATAGATGTAAAATATGTATATGAAGTAGCGTAGTAAATATATACACATATATTTACCTGCAAGTGTATAAATATAAATATATATATATGTTATTGTTTATATATTTGTATATAATATGTATACATTATATAAATATATATATATATATGAAGCTAAATATGTATCTATATAGAATATGTATATATATATATATATGTACTATATGTATATAAGTACATGTATGATATATATATATATGTGTGGTATATATATATTTATGTATGATGTATATAGGTATGATGTATATATATATACATATCTACGTATGATATATGCATATATGTTTTAATGTATGATGTATACATATATTTGTATGAACTTAAATGTATGATGTATACATATGTATGTGTATGATACACACATATATATACATATGTATATCTATACATATCATACATATACATATATATATATATATATAAGATGTAAATATACACCTCTCATTACCTCTATATAGAGGCATTTATTATATATATATAGATAGATATAGATATTGTATACGTATTTGTAGGTGCACAAGCNGGGGGGACCATACCATTGGGGGGGAGGGGGGGGGGTGTGGGGGTCCGGGGACCGGGCTCATATATATATATATAATATATATATATATAAGAGGTTGGAGTCGGTTGGAGAAACCTAAGATACTTAGGTCGACACGTGGCATTTACCTCAGGACAGTCAACGTACAGGCTGTTCATCTCTCACGCTTGAATGAAGTTTTTAATTGGAGTATGGGATATCGGATATTGGTGGTTTCGTTTCGTGTTGCTATGTTGCGTTCAACAATCATCAACAATCTATTGTGTCATGTGTGTCCATGTCCAACTAGAATACTTACTTGCGCCGGACGTTCAATTAGGGGATGTAGAAACCCACCATGGTGGTGCTTCTCTTCGATGGATCATGAAGCCATGAACGGTCAGCGTACGCAGGGCATGGAATTGCAAGCAACCAAGGCGTTGCACATGGCAGCACGGGCTGGACATGCAGATCTTTGCAGACTACTCTTGAACCATCGCCACTCGGAATCCACGGACACTGGTGGAACCATCTGCATGTTCGCTTTCTGGGCACGCCTGAAGAGGTGAACGAAATAATATGCCATAATTGAATATAATGGAGATGTTTGATACTTTGCTGTCACACCTGAGGCTGAAAGTGCAAGCAAATTTGAGTTGCCGACAGGAAAAACACGTTGATTGAAATTGTTTCTTGCTCCTGTTACTGTACCTCAGCATCCGCTATAGTACTTTAAAACCAGCAGCTACAGTTTTCTTGGCTATGAAATTGCTTGTTTGAGATTTGACGGTGCCAGCCTTGATCCAATTTTTCCATATTATGTTTCCAATGGTCCAATGGCTGTTAGGACTTTTTACCTCCGCAAGCGCGGTGGATTGCGATGGCCAAACAGCCCTTCACCATGCTGCAGCTGCAGGGCATGAAGAAGACGCTCGACGCAGGGCGCAATGCCTGGACTTTTGTTTTCTGTTCGAAGGCCACCGCCAAAAAAAAGAAAACACATAAATTAGACTCACCAAAAAATATCGAATATATATATATATATATATCTATAATATAGCGAATATCATGAAGTGTCTGACCCAAAAGCTTGGCATTCAGGCAGCGGCCTTGAAGTTTCATTGTGCCTGTTGGGCATTGTTGGTCTTTTTGGATCTTGAGCTACCGGTTGAGAGTTTGCCCGAAATTGGTAGCAGCGAATGGATACGCTTGTTTTGCTATGCTGCTATGGAGCTTCGTCATGGTTTCATTGGCCTTCAGGGCCTAGAGCCTTGCTGCGGTGGGCTGGCCTGGTGCCAAGGTTTGCGCAGCTCTCCTGGAACATTCCGAGTTCACAGTCCGTGACACGCTGGACTGTTTCGGAAGAATGGCCATGCACTACGCAGCGCGCGGTGGGCACCAGGAGGCTTCCGGTTGAGTTTGAGGTTTAGGTAGGATGATGGAGGATGGTTTCCCCATTCCCAAGGATTTGGAGGTACAGCTGTTTGTGCATGAATTTGGATGTATGCCAAATGGGTCTGTAGATTGCTTTTCCCCTGGTTGGGAGTTGAAACTAACAACACCCCCACATCAGTTCGCATCCCTTTGCCCGTGGTCGTTTCCCATTCATCCCAGTCCAGATGCAGACGCCCAGAGGTAGCAGAAGTGTTGCTGAAAGACGTCAATGACTTGAATGAAGTTACTTGGATTTGAGATGATCACACAGGTGATCACACAACAGTTTCTTCATGTTTCTTCTTGGCTCATGGGGTGGTGACAATACCCACTTGGCAATGTTTGACCATGTTTGACCATGTTTGACCATGTTTGACCATGTTTGACCATGTTTGACCTGTTTCTTGTATGTACAAGCATGTACAAGCATTTCTGTACCCATTAGAGGTCCTAACTTACTAAAGCCAAACAAACAACAAGATCTTGACCCACAAAAAACTAGATCCTTAGGCAGGGACTCCACCGACAAGCATCTCTAAGCGTGAAACTGCTGCGTGTCCCTCTGCAGTTCGCAAGTCTTTGTCCCATGTTCTGTTCAGTGCTCATCCAAACGCTTTGGCGGTGATGTGGTCCAAGGTTTGGGCACAAGACCCTGGACAGCATGCAGTTCTTCTTGGATCATCCCAGCATTTGATCCTACCGTTATCCAGAAGATTATCCTACTATCATATTTTTGCATAGCATGCTGAATAGCAGTTACCCACCAGTACCCACCATTCTTGGCAGATGTGTTCCCCACTGTTTGTGTTGCTCCCAGCGTTTGTGTGTCCGCAAATTGTGGCCTAGGATTGTGACTGTTTGACACCCCTACACTGCGCAGCTTTCCGCGGACATGTGGCCTTTTGCGACAAGACCCTTGGCCACTGATGACTGCAACGGGTGGCTCTTTTTGACTGTGCACATTTCTCACATGTATAGACATTTATGCAATTGCTTTTGCACATTTTTGCACATAATATTGGTCCATCCACCTATCAATTTGATGTATCTGATTTCATGTCTGCAGCATGTCTAAGAACACGACGTGTCATCGTAGCATTTCGCGGCAACGGAAGTGGATGCATGTTTCAACTTTCAACCATAACGGATTTTACTAGACCGTCAGATTCAAGGACAAACCCAGCATATCAGATAGGTTCGAGAAGTATAGATCGGAGCAGAGTAGACCGCCAATTGCATGAGATCTGAAGTAATGCCAATAATGTGGAATGTAATGCAATGTCACGTCATTTTGTTTATGTATGTGCCTGTCTTTGTGTATGCAATATGCATAGGGGGGGAGAGATCTAGATTGAGATACATATTTACATACAGATGGATTCACAGATTCATAGATCTGTTTTGCTAAGCACGCTTATCACTGCTGAAAATGTTTGCAAATTATACCGGCAGAGAAGTAGGTCCCATGGTAGGTCCCATGGGCCGTTCCGGGTGCCAAGGATCTTGAGCCATAGCAGCTTTGCAGAGATGTGCAAAGGAGGTAATCTCAATCTATCGATGCTGCAACATGTGCAAGACGAGTCTTGGGTTTGATTGATGAGGCAATGCTTGGTTTGTGTTGAAGGTTGATTTCTCAAATCGTGTATCTCCTCTCTCGCTCCCTTATTTGCGGGGTGCTGCTGAATTGTGCAGTAATTCTGGCCTGCATGTTTGTCTTTAGACTTTAAACATGTTTAAACACTTTCACTCCTGAACCAATGGTCTTCACTTCTTGGCTTTGCTGATCCTGCTGATGTGGTTGATGCGGTGAGTGGATCTCCCGCCAGGATGTCCGCTTGGTGTTCCAACGTGCGTTGGAAGATCTGGGTTTGTCATTGCCACCTTTGGACGCCCACCATGATTCACCGAGAGCGGTGGAGGACTGGCTGAGGTGCATCTAAGGTGCTTTAAACATGTTGGCCAAAAAGTCAACATCACCATAGTTTTGCAGGCTTCCACGGTTTCCTGCACTCCAATTTCTTATCAAAGTGGTTTTGGGATAAACACAGTTCAACAATGCTTGCCCCACCAACTGCAGGAGAACAGGATCCCAGTCGCAGAGGAGGACCCTGCGATTGAAGCACCAGCACCAAAGAGTTCAATCGGCACTGCTCGTGCCCAGGATTGAGTTTCAGCACTTTGTTTGCTTGTTGAATCTTTTTTGGATCTTGTTGGATCTTGTTGGATAATTAGTTAGGTTCCCAACAACCCCTACCCCCAACACCCCACCGCATCCAAAGATAATGGTTGCTGGTGGTGTCTTGGATCTTTTCTGCGGAATGTCCATGGAATGTCCTTGACATTCACAAAAGCCTCATGTAGCCTAAGTGATGCACCAGGTGACGCACCTGTAGGAGAGCTGCCCGGTGGGTTGGGCGTCTCTGGCATGAGCATCCCATGGAGGAAGTGGATAGAGCAGAGGCAACCCATCGCAATAGCTGGTGGCATCTGGTGACAATGGCTTCACACAACCAGTACCAGCAGAGAAACCCCCAGAGCGATAGGTCAAAGGTGAAGCACCATGAGACCGAGACAATCACAATTATTACGGGCACCTTTGCCCTATTTTGCCCTACCTCCCAAATCGAAGCATCAGCCTCCAGGATCAGTGGACGCAGCCCTGAAAGAGATATTTTCTGGATCACCTTTGCTCGCAATTCACCATCAGTTGCAAGTTGCAAATGTGATGCTTGGACTGGGTCTAGCCACGCTGGTGGTCATCTTTGCATTGAACTCTTAGAGATGGACGGAGCAGACTAATATATAAAAGTGGCTATTACATCTCACCTCTATCATCACCCTGCATCATGCCACGAAGTGGTTTTATCATAGTTTACCACAATCCCAAATTTTCTTGAAACGCACTTCGGTCGGTACAGAAATCAATTTATTTTCGATACAGCCCCTGACAATCCGAAGTTGCAATACTGTTGCAATGAGTTGGACCCACAGGCTCCACAAAACCCAGCTGAGGACACCGTTGGATTATTTTAATCAGCTGGATCAAGACTCTGATGGTCACCTCACGCTGGATGACACCTGGAATGAAGAATCCTTCAGGGGAATCAGGCGGAGCTAATTATAGATAGGACATAATGAGATATAATGGGCTATTTCACCCTCATTCGGGGGAAGAATTCTGCGAGATGATCAGATGAGGAGATGATGAGGTAATGTTCTTGGCAAGTCGCATTGTTTTGTGAATGGTTAGTTTATATCTTACTCATGCCCAACTTGCAATTGCGAGCAACTGGCTGGCGACGTTCAGGAACTTGACAAGTGTTTGCGGAGCATAGGGCCTCTTGGCAGGACACTTCTTTCAACGTACAAACTAATATATATATATATATATATGTATATATGTATATATATGTATATATGTATATATATATATATATGTATATATATATATGTATATATATATATATATTTATTTGTTTATTTACATGTGTGTGTTTGTGTGTGTATCCTTCCATGAGAAAAATTGCGTTTCATGACTTGACAAGGGCCGGCACATGAGATACCGCCATGGGCATTGGGCCCCATGTCAAGGTACAAAGCGACCTTCAAAGAGCTCCAAGAGTTGCTGAGTCGCCTGGACAGAGAGATGGCTGGCGCGGTGCCCATCGTGGCCTTGGACCGAGCTGTCACGTCCTCAGAGAATGGATCCATGGGGGATCCATGGGGATCCATGGGGCTTGCGGATCCACAGATCTCAACATGATGTTACTTCAGCATCTTCAGCAGCCAGGTGAAGTTGGAGGCCGCGGAATACGAAGCGCGGCGCCGGCGAGAGCTGGAAGAGGCAATGAGGAGAGCAACAGGTGCCCTGGGCCCGATCTGCCTGGTTTCCAATCCTGAAATACATGAGGAAAAAGTGGGGCACCACGGAAGAATATGGGAGAAGACTTAGAAGACTTGGCCAGTGGAAGATTGTTTTTTTCATGTTTTTTTTGAGGGAAGGGGCACTTTCGAGTGGCAGATAAGGTACATACAGTACGTACACCAAGTTGTCAGCTTCACAGTGCACAAGAATGGTCTATCTCTAAAATCTAGAGAGAGAGAGAGAAAGTCACCATTCCTAGTGAAAGACTCTGAAAGACAAGACTTCAAGATGCTTGGGATATTATTGTGCGGATCCCCCGTTTTACTTGTCTTCTGCACACGTATGCAGTGGTTTCAAGTATTTGGGATCATGACATATGACGTGGTTAATCGACAGGACAAATCTCGACCTGGTTCAAGCCATCAATCATATGAATCCCCGAAAACAGAATGGAAATATGCCCATATGCTTTGCTGAAACGACCAGCCAACCGTGGCCAATCTCCCAAAGAATGACCTTTGATGACCTTTGGGCCATCAGACGGAGGAACCCCCAACAGGCGATATGGATGATCCCCTGGAAGTACATCCAGCCATCCTGGCCCTGCTTCGGCATCTCAAGGCGCAGCTTCGAAAATGATCACCTGTCTGAAAGCTGCAGAACCTGAGAAATCATGAGAAATGTATAGACATGTGATGACATGTGGCCTGAGATGACACCATTCTTGATGGCCTTAACATGCCTGTAAATTTTCACAGGAAACGCACCGAATACAACCAGGCCATCAAGATCCATCAAGTGGAATATCTGAGTCAGCCATTTCTGTACACAAAAAGATTGGAGAGTATTTAGGCCCTTGCCGGCCGAAGCGAATCAACTCAGCAATTCCTTGCCTTTTTGGCTAGAAAACATGCTGCGACAGGACTCCAACATCCGGGTGTTTGCGTTGCGTCTTGCCTGAAATCTCCAGAGTTTGCGGCCGGGTACGGAAAATCAAGAGGCGCAACCGGTATATCCAAATCTGCTTTTTGGACCCACGCCCAGCAATTTTCCGTACCACTTAGCTGCGTTTCTGCAGGGTTCGGTCCCTTAAACATTTTGAATGCCGCCAAGTTTCCCTTCACTTTGGGGCTCAGGTTCCGGCAACACGATCAGGATGGAAATGGTGTTTGGTCAGCAGCTGACCTGAGTTGCTCGGTTCGTTCAGCCGATCCGGATGATATCCGGATGATATCCGGATGATATCCAGATGATGTCAGTGCATGCCATGGAGTTAGCGTTGGGTGATGTTGAGTTCGATGCAGGGTAGTGGGGTGTTTGGCTCAGCTCATTTCGGCCTTTTCAATTCCTAGAGACCCTCCAAAGTACATCCCCAAGGTGGTTTCGGGGATTCTCGGCAGGCATACCATGGGCCCTTGGCTTCCCCACATTTTGAGAGGCACTAGATCCACTTCACAGTCACATGGATTTTGCCAAAGTTCATTCTGCCATATTCTGCCTATATTCACCATTGTCAAGGAAATGCCTTGCAAAGCGCTGGCTACAGAATTCGCGACGATGATGTTGAATCCTTAATGGAAATGCGGCTTGGCAGAGGTGATCTGAGATGGATGTAGATTAGCTAGTTTGTGATTGGCTGCACTCTTGATGATCACCCGTTTGAGGAAGAGGATGGCAAATCCTTCGGCAGGATAATCCCAATTAATTGACAAAGCCTTATGAAGACGGGGATCCATTTAAATTTTACAATATTGTTAGCATTGTTTATCATGGTTTCTCCATGTTTCTCCAATATAGTCACCCATTGTGCAAAGCCCCCCCATCACCCGGCTGAGACCGTCTCAACTAGGATGGACTCGGACCATAACGGCTTCATTGTGCCAAGCTCAGCTTCCAGATCAAACACCGTAGCAGTCACTGTACAATCTGGTGTTGATCGGAGGAACAGGCCGCATCATTTTGTTTGGCATGTCCATATGGACACGTGCCAACAAAATCAGAGATGTTGCATGGTGTTTCATCTCGAGTCATCGGTAGTGGTGTTGCAAAAAAAAATGTATATACCATGATATAACTTGATATAACTACCATGCGCTGGGTCAATACCAACAACTTCTGAAATCCGCCACGTCTTCGCTTCTTGGTTCATCTTGCTTCTCCTTTGGTTCTCCTTTCGGCCAGTTTGAGGACGTGAAGGAGTTGGCACGAGCTCTCCACCGAGCAGAGTTGAGATCCAGTCCTTCAGGGCAGGATGCTGTGATCGAGCCCCTCGGTTGCGCGATGTGGCTGTGATGGCTGGCCCCTCATCAAACCCTAAACGCATCACCAAGGCAAAAATGAGATATGTTATAAGTTATACTATAATATGTTTTTGTCCTATAGTCCAGGCTGAAGATCCAAATGGATCCACATGGTGGATTCAAAAATCGTGGCAAGTTGGGGGTGTATGCCACGCTGGCGCTGGCTGGTGGGTTCAAATGTCGTTGGGTGCTCCAAGTGTAGCGGCAGTGCTGCGGGTAAGTCGTGTGCCACTATGTGCTTCACTGTCCCAGCTGTGTAATGGAGCTGCGCCGGTAGCTGGTCATGGTCAGCTACTTGGGTGGCTATCCAACTTAGGAACTGCTTTGTAGCGTAGTCATTAAGCACAGATTTCGAATGCTTTAAGCACCCCGGTATTCAGCGGAAATTTCCAGGAATGGGAGGGACTTGTGAAAACTTCGTGATTTGATGCTTTCACCATTTATTTCGCCCCATCAACTGAAATGGTCACCCAAGTCGAGCAGCTTTCTTTTCCTGCACCAAGGGTGGAGTTTATGGACGCCCTGCAGGAGATCACTGCGACAGCTGTTCCTGGCATTAAAGAAACACATTTTGATCGTGATGTGAATCGAAAGTTGGTTGGGGCTTATGCCAGTAGTGCCAGGTCAGATGGTTTAGGCGTTTTTAGACCATCTATGATGAAGCTTGAAAGCCTGAATGGGACTTGGGAGTTCTTGTTGCTTCAGGCCGCCCTTGAACCTGCCCTTTAGGCATTGGTGGCCATCTATGAGCGTTTGGAACTCAACAAGCTTCGCACGGCTGAGTTCCTGGAACTCTTTGATCGTCGCTCGGAGGGGAACATCCATGGTACGCAGATCTTTGGTACGGAGATGACGAACCTCCATCTACCCCCTTGCAATAAACATACGTATATGAACATTAAGCCGCCTGAAAAAAGGGTTTGGAGAGGAGCCTTCTTGGATTGCATGCTGAATTTCTTGGAGCAATGACTTCAAGCACATCCCAAATGCACTCAATATATCTCAATATACTATGCTTCAATTGTGCGGGCAATGGAATTTCCATGATTATTTCCCTTGTCATGACCAAAACCTCCTGCCAATTTTGTGTACTCAATCCAGTCAGCAGGCATAGGAGCTAGCATTCACTCACCAAGGAAACAGCGATGCTTATTTGACACCTGCTGAACTTCAACGAGGACAGAGAGATAGGGTCAGGGCACACTGTTTGTCAGACCATGCAGTGAGGGTTATTGCAGCTTCATTTGCACGTGTGTATCGTTCTTGGGCGAAACAGAGTTTGGGGGTCGGGTCTCTGACCCACACCCATGCCGCCAGCTAGCCGACGGGTTCAGGTGCTTTCCATGCCTAAATTTGGGGACAATTATTCCCATCTCAGGACTCGGGATTCACATGTATTGATTTACCTACCCCAATCCGCTGGACGCATCACAGCTACGTTTCTGGGGATTTAGGCCTGGTGAAAGGAAGGGCATTCAGGTTCTTTACCCTGGTGTGTATAACACCCCTCCCGCGTCCACCAGCCTGGCTTTGCTCATCGTTTTGTGCTCGTAATTGCAAGTTGCACACGTGAACGCAGTGAGCCATCAGGATTGCAGCAGATCGGCTACGAGATCAGCCAACAAGAACTGGATGCCCTTGTTTTCCTGCTCGATGTCGACAGCATCTTGGACCACAGTGGAATGGAATATTTGGAGACGCCCTAGCAATGCAGGAAAACAGCTGCCAAGGACACCTTGGAGGAAATCAGTATTATAATATAGTTATTACATTAATTATATGAATTTATATATGTAAGCTATTCTATGATATGAAAAGCTGATATTTCTAGTTGCCACACCGCTCAAAGTACTCAGAAGACTTGTTGCAGGTTGCAAAACCAGCAGAATGGAAGTGCCCCAGCCATTCTAGAGCTACCTCTACAGTAACTCATCACTCCCCATGATCCCCATGATTCTGCTACAAATTCATTGCGCTCACTGATTTGCGCTCTGCCAATTGCTGAGGGGTTGGCATGCTGAGTGTCAAAGAGTTCGAGCATCGTGTGAAGAAAGCTGCTCTGGAAGCTTTAGAGGCGGCAAAACATCGCGTGGCAGATGCTTGGCGGTTCATCAACGATAGAATGCTTTCTATGGACGAACGAACAAGAACGAGGACTCATGTAACATCATGCACGATACCAATGAATGTTTGGATTTAACATGACTTGATCCAACTGCTTGGAATTTATTTGCAGGGGTAATCATTGATTGTTTTGTGGGGATGAAGTTTAAGGGTGTCAGGTGTCCCACATGAACATCACAAGATCATGCTGGCACCACGGACTTGAATGAGATGGATTGAAATGATCCACCCCTTGACATTGCCCTACTGAAATGACATTTGCTGCAAAGCGATTTGAGGATAGCCCCACGGACACCTCCATCATGGATGTTTTGCACAAGGTGAACGCCGGCCTGCGCGCTGGAAAGATGACAGTCCCTAGCTGGCAGCTATACCCAGCTGCGGATGATTTGACAGTCCTAGGCCATAGGGTCCAAAGATACAGATCTCAAGATGCGAAGGGCAAGGTTGAGCTTGAGGTACATGGTTGCATTTTTTTTGGACAAGCTGGAACTGGTGCGATTGAGGAGGTCAACCAACAAGGTTGAGGGTCGCCACAGCGGCAAATTCTCAGCGTGGGGCCTGGCTGGGTACATGAACTTAGGTCTATGGTCGTAAGATCCACGATGGACATGGCTTCAAAGCTGCATTGTGTTTTTCGTGCTGGCGGTGCCAGAACCAAACTGTCGGATGACTGGATAAACAGACAAGCCTATGCCCCGGATTGGCTGAATCAAGAAACCTATGAATTCAGATACGTTCTGTATATAAATTATACTTGATTGTTGCATATTTTGGCACAATGATTGTCAGTGAACAATCCATGCAGGTTTAGATAATAACACCTAATAAGACATAGTAAGACCCATTCCTATCCGATTCAATGTCCAGTTTATGGCTCAACCCCCCAGTGCCAGGTTTCTTCAAGGCCATCGACAAAGACGGCAGCGGTTCCCTGGACCCTTCGGAGGTTCAACGTGGCTTCCGACGCCTGGGGGTGGATGTGCAGCTCGGCTCTGAGGGATGTTGGGGGAGTGGATGGGAGTGGAAAACCCAAATTTGATGTTAAAGCACCAAAAATGAGTTTGTTTGATTTGTTTGTGTTTGTGTCCTTTCAAGCCAACAAAACGGGAAATTGAATAAAAGAATTCAAATTCAATTTTCCAAAAGTGTGGATTGATTCAAAGTTTAAAGTTTGGATATGACTTCACCAACAAGAATTCAAGAAAGTGTTGATTCTCGCAGAATCCCAAGACTTTTGCGGCTCTGAAATCACCATACATTATTTGGGAAACCAGATTTTCTGATGTGAACTGATTTCTTTTGGTTTGGTTAGGATTTAGGACTCACCTGCTCTAGCCATGTCAGGTCTGTTTTTTTTTTCCAGTTCATGGTGGAGCAACCGACATTACTTGAGACACGGTAATGATGGTAATGTTGCGTTTGTGGCGGGTTCCAGGTCGGATCATTTGCTGCAGCAGCTGACAGATGCCATGGACACCAACGAGAACGGCAAAATCGATGCCTGGAGATGTAACCAGGGTGGATAGTGCACAACAGATGATAATAGTGACTTGAGCACACTCACATTCAAAACTAGTGTTGCGTAGACCATCCATGCAAACCATGTGTGACATCACATGGCCTATAGACAACTCCTCTGCATCAACTTCATTATGATAACGCTCAGTTGCTGCGTGTGAAGATGCGTGAGGTTTCCAAGAAGAAATGAAAGTAAATGAAAATAAATAAAACCTTTTTTGTGATTGGAGAGCGGTAGCCAAATTGGAGAATATCCCGTTGGAATCCCCTTGGATATCCCACTGGCCCAGAATCCAACTCATCACTTGGTCGGTGGCTGATTTGTTTGCGCTACGTTTGCATTTGTGCCTGGAATCACAAGCCCATGTAAAATGCATGTACATCAGTATATATGCAAGTCATGTATTGGTGGATAAGTGGCTCAACCAGGTAACCACCAAGCACTTCAATCCCCTAATTTAAATTGATCGATTAATCGCTTAAATAGTGCTACATTGCCATTTGGTTGGTTGAGCGAACACCCACTCACGAGAGTTGAAACATGTTGAACTCACCAACCAGTTGTAGTTGGGGGCCTTGACTTGCTGCAGTCTTCACTTTCTCGGCCACATTTGCCCGCTGGGGTATCGATACATATCGATACACTAAGGAACTAGCAGAATTTATCCGTGCGCTGCATGATCCTGAAAGAATCTTGGACTGGTGAGCAGTCTGAGAACCTTACAGTACTGTAGCATGGATGGCAGTGGAAAATTGGTCAGGCATTCCAGGCAATTTGATGTTGGACTGCATTTTTGGGCTATGGCAGTCATTACAGTGGTCATCAAGTCGTTGAAAATCGGTGTCCCTAGTGTCTCCAAAAGGGTTGTCCTTCTGTTTGTAATGGCAAAGGCTGCCAGCAGCAGTTGGATGTGCGCAAATGCAACCAACATCATACATCCTGAGGCGTGCAGAAGAAATCCAGCGACTTGCCTGCAAGGAAGGTATGCAATGGCTGAGCACTTTGCATCTCAAAGTCATGGTAGTGGTTGGTCGAGGCATGGAAGCCGCATCCAGCCTCTTGCCTCCATCTTCTTCTCGACGCGGATCGCCCGCTGTGCATGGTCCATACCTTGGGATTTTGTGTTGATTTGTGCGCAAGTGAGCCTATATATCCAACAGATGGTGTCTTGAAAGGATATTTTTGAACATTTCAATGCATTTTCATGATGTTTGCAGTGGTTCACTGTGCAAACCGAGCGGAGTACCACAAACTCCGAGGCCAGGCTCGATCCAGCTTGAAAGATGTCGCTTGGTCGTCAGAGCTCATTGGGTCGAAGTTTCGTTTCACTGGTTGAACCCCACAATGTTGGAATCTACTGTCTCAAGAATTGATATAATATATAATATATACATATATATATATATATACATACATGATTCATACTGCATCCAGTTGCACGTTGGAGCTATGCATATACCCGGGGCTTGTGCAAAAGGTGTTAGGATCCGGGGTGGTCCGCCGCAACAAAGGACAAAGATAAGAAATGAGACCATTTCTTCTTGGACACCAGGACCTTGACAATGTCGTGAAAACTGTGTAAAGGATCAAACGCAATTTAGATTATGTGAGTGAAGGCGCCCATCATTTTGGTGCCGGTGGAATTTTCCAAGTGGCCATACCAACACCATGCCCTGAGGCAGAACGGTCAACTTCCCCTCGACGGAGCCCATTTGGCTGAAGACTCAGTTGTGCGATGCAGAAGGGACACGAAGGGACTACTTACTGGATGTGCCCCTCAGCATCGCCCTGTATTGAAGATTGAAATCAATGCAATCGTGAATGTGATGGTGAGACCAAGTTTAGGGTCACCATGAAAACAAAACTTATTTACAAAAAAAAGTGGATGGAGAATCAGTTTCCGATTTTCCCTTAAATGTTGACGGCTTTCTTCGCTTTTAGATCTTTAAGCGACATGAGGTCCCGACAGTCGGAGAGAATCTATGGGTGCAGCGGCCAGAAGCTTGGAAGGTCATGGCAGGACGGTCCTTTGCAGCTGCTGCGCCGAGAATGCTCAACTCCGTTTGGCATCAAGATCTTAATCCAAGCGCGAGAAACGAACTAGGAAGCACCGTGAGGTGGCTAGGCTTGCGAAACCAGCTCATGACTGTGGGGTTTATCAGGGACCTAGCTTAGTACTCCAGAGTGCATCCCAGCGCGGCTCCCCCCACCAGGACCTCTCTGAAAGATGCACCCAGCTCCAGCCCAAGGAACGGGTTGAGCTGGCGATTGCTGAGAGTTGGTGGCAGTGGTGTGAATGGAATAGATTGCTTTGACTACGGGTTGGGATGCTTTGGAATCAATTGGGATGGATAGGATGAGGAGGAGAATGATGATGAGGGATAAGGAGGGGGAGGGTTCAGGATCCACTACCTAGTCCACTAGTT
Source organism: Symbiodinium sp. clade C Y103 (assembly GCA_003297045.1). Taxonomy (NCBI): domain Eukaryota; class Dinophyceae; order Suessiales; family Symbiodiniaceae; genus Cladocopium; species Cladocopium sp. clade C. The sequence continues at coordinate 271,006 of BGPT01000601.1, read as the reverse complement.
GATTGATCAACTGTAAATGTAGTTCTTCTAGCAGCCAGCCTCCACGGCCAAGCCACCGGTTCAGTGCAGGACCTCTGGATTGGGGAGTCTCAGCAACAGCCCCCGGCCCAGGTTCGGGCAGTGGGAAGGGAGGGCGCCCCTCAAAATTCAGGCAGTGGATGATGTTTTGGCGATTAGAGCGGGTTAGCCCCACTCTACTGAACCCAAGCAGCATACAGTAGCGAGGAGGAGCGCCTTGGAGTCAGAGTTTTGTCTTGTAGTTTTTTATTGTTCAAAGAAATTTCGCAATCATTCCGGCTGTTTTGGCTGAAGTTGTCCAAAATTCACTGGCGCAAAAATTGAAGAACATGCCAGCAAACTCAGAAAACTGGTTGATACAGAAATCCCATTTGACGCAAGTCACAAATCCGCTGGTACCAGCCGACTTTTGCAGGACATCTTTGGTGCAAAGCAAAGAGAATACAAGCGTTGCAGCTGATGCCGGTACCTCGCGCAGAGATCAGCAGGTGTTGACACTGCGGAGGGAATTCACTGGCGCGGGAAATTAAATGGAGCGAGCAACTGGCTGGGCCCGACCTTACGGGTAAACCACGGAGGCTAAGTGACAAAGAAGTGGAACATCCCTACACAGATCTTCCCTCGCCATGATAGCTTGGGAGTATTCGGGCACAAGAACATGCAACTCCAGAGAATTCCAAGGCCATGAGCCCCCAACATCCCCAACATCCTTTACTTTCATTTTATGATTCGCATTTGTTGTGGTGCCATTTCGAATTCTCCGGGTTTCATCTTCCCAGCCATGCTGTATGAGGCTCATCAGCTCCAGCCAATGCCGAGGTGTTTCTGTTGATGCACTGGGCGCCTTGCGGTTGATTCACCAGCAGATGGGGAAGGGCCAGAGAACTATTGAGACTCGTCCAGACATCCTTGTACAAGAAAAATCAAATCTGGAATAGTTTGCCGTGTTGGAGGGTTCGGAGATGGGTTCAGAAATGTTTAAAAATCAAGGGCCAAAAAATTCACACCATGTTTCATCCCATATTGCTTGTGCCTTGCTCTCTTGACAGTTGAATCCTTCACCTGTTTCTGGTTCAGGATGTGTTCCGCCAATTTGACAAGAGCAGCAAGCCCAGACTGCCGTGAGAGGAGACTGATGGATACTGCACCGTTGGCATCGTATGATGTTTGGCCCAAAGTTTAAGGCGAGTCGGTTGGTCCGGTGTCATGCCCATCGAAGAATACCTATATTTAACCGCCTTCGGCGTGTTCCGCCGGCCACCATGGAAAGAGCATGACAGAGCTATTCTACAATCTGCAAACAGCACTTGCACAGGCCTAGCAAGNNTGTGCAAACCATGGTTTGAACTTAAACCAAAGCATGGGTGTGTAAACCGGGGTTTTGGAAAAGGCTATGTAAAGAAAAGTGGGGCGTGTAAAAGGTGCTTTGCATAAGAGCCAGTGGATAGACAGGCTTCTTAGATCAAGTATTGGATATAAGAAACAACATAGCACACCGATGGCAAACACAGGAAAAAAACGGAAAA
>BGPT01000601.1:200196-257053 GCA_003297045.1 Symbiodinium sp. clade C Y103 | reverse complement strand
TCGAGGTAGAAAGAACAGTGGCTGGAGTCAGATTTCGCACAAAGGTAAACAAGCGGGAGTGACCTAGAATTGAAGTAGAACCAAGAGAGGCCAGACGCCACGCCTGTTTTTTTGGCATATCGCCCAGTTTTCAAAAGGTTCGTATGTATTTCTTGTGAAACGCCTGATTTCAGAAGAACCGATCACGAAAACTACTACCGACACAAACGACCANTTCTTGTGAAACGCCTGATTTCAGAAGAACCGATCACGAAAACTACTACCGACACAAACGACCAAAATATTTTGGTAGTATGAATTTCAAGGTATATATGAAGGGGAAAAATGGGGAAAAGGAGTTCCAAAAACTCGGCAAGTTCGACAAAAACTGAGGTTGCAACCTCAGTGCTTCGGACTTGAAGGCGGTTTTGCAATACCTGGACGATGACAACTCGGGCAGCGTGAGTCTCCAGGAGCTGCAGAAGGGCATGAACCGCGCGGTACGCGAAGTGGCGGAGGCCCAGGCCAAACTGGAGCCGCAGGTCACGGGGCCCGCAACCAATGCCTATGACACCTGGAGATCAAGATTTTGGAAGATGAGGTTTACATAATGTTTACATACTTTTATCATTTTTTTAATGCTGTTGTAGTGGTTTTTCATCTTGTTTTCTTTAGGATCCACCACCATCCCAGTTGACCTGAAAAGCTGAGATCGAAGCCAATGAATTTTAAACATATCCAACAAGAACCAATCCCAGAAGGATATGTTTTTTGGTTTGATGATGTTTGATGATCATACTGTGCACCCAAGGAAGCCTTGGTGCAGATCAATGCGGCGTTGAGAAGCAACACTCAGTTAATACTTGGGATGCGTGGCCAATCATTCACATGGAGACACCATGTGGGTCGGATAGATGTGGGGAGTTTTGAATGCCAAGGGTCTTGAACAAAGGTTGGAGGTTGGAAGCATTTGATATGTTTATGTGTTCCATTTCCCTTTTTATTTATCATCTTTTGCTGATTTCAAGTTTCGACATTCAAAGAGAGGATTCTAGAGACACCAGGACTTTTCTCTTCAGCACGAATATATTTATTCTTGTAAGCCAATGTTATGTTCAAAATCGCTAATACCCTCAAGAGCCGTTGCTTTGAAACAGGCTATCAGACAGTGCGTCTTGGAAGTCCCCGATTGTGCGCTTCACAGTGGTGGAATAATGCTTTCTAGAGAGCACTCTTTCAGAAGGTGATTTGGTGTTGTCAGCCAGGTAGTGGGCATGGGGATGTTTCAAGGCATAAGCGCATTTTTTGTAGATTGTTGTGAAACTGTTGATTTTGCTTGATGAACTGCAACTAGAAGATACCAATAAGACCCATAATTCACGCATAATCTTCCCTTGTTGATCCTTGAGGACCCGCGTCACCGATGGCCGAAGCTTCTTCAAAGCCATGGACAAAGACAACAGCGGCAACCTGGACGTGGCCGAGGTGGCGCGGGGCCTGAAGCGTTTGGGCCTGGACGTCTCAGCGCCTCGGTGAGATCCTGATGCCGGATGCCATGTTGAAATATGTTGAAAAGGCTAAAGATCTTCATTGTTTGATTCAGACTAGTAGAATCTAAAAGATATATACATATATATACATTATATAATCTATACATTTTAGATGTTGTTTTTGTTCTTGTTAATCCGCCTCAACGATCCTCTCAGCAAAGGCGCTGATTGCAAACACATTACACCTTTCCTGTAGGCAGTTGATGGGGGTCACCCTACGAAAAGGGGGCTCCTGACTCGACCCCCAAACTAAGAAGGGGCTATATTTGGTGGATTAACGCTTTTTCCTGCTGGGAACAGCTCCATTCACTGGTCAAAAAGTTGAGTGGGGGTGAGCAGTGGGTATGGGGCTGCAGATTGCAATGCACTTTTTGTGCCACAGCCAAGCCAATGCCTGGCATGGCACGGGGAGATCAGTTCCGGCATTCAGTGCCCAATAATCAGGTCATTTGGGTGGTACTTTCATACTCGCTTTGGTCATTGGTAACGTTTATCGTTTAATCATGTTTAATCCATTCCCAGGTTTCATGTTGTTCCATCCCTGCTTCAAAGCTCCAGCAAAGATGGTTGCCCAGGAAGCCTTGCTGGATGATTTGGTGGCAGCCATTGATGTGAACAAAAATGGCCTCATTGAGATGCAACTTGGCAGAGAGCGATGACTTTCCACTTTGGATCTGTAAATTCCCATGGTCCCTGGATGCCTTTGGAAGAATGAAGATTTCTTTGAGTCCCCTTCGTGACTTATTTGTGGGGCTGGAATTGCTCAACAGAATAAGGGCCCTGGGCAAGTATCCATCCTGGCTATCACGGAAATCTGATATCTGAGGAAGCTATAATATGATTCTGTAACCCTCCAAGCTCAGAGACCACGGCAAACAAGCGGCAGAAAAATATCAACAAAAATACCAAGATGGGAGTTGTTCATAGTTGTTCAGAAATGGGTAGCGCAAACTTGGATGGCCGAGCACTTGCAATGACCATGGTTTGCGGTTCCTCTTCTACCCTTTTGTCTAGTCCGTACATGGACGCTTCAGAAGTTTTGTTTGTTGTTCTTTTCCGCTCTGACCTGCCCCAGACACATTCATCCACCAGGAAGGAGTTTGTGCACGCCTTGAAGCTGCCAGATGATGTTGCAGATCCCAAAGCGGCTCCGGCTGTAGCTTCAGCACCAGATCCTGAGCCAGCTGCTGCTGAACCAGACCCTCAAGCAGATCCTCCAGCCGAAGCAGCACCAGCTCCCCCTGAAGCCAACTCAGCTAGCTTGGAAGTGGAAGACACCACCATGGCAGGCCTTGCAAAACGCGCTTCGCAGGCTTCCAGGGCGTCCAAGGCCTCTCAAGGTTCCAAGGGTTTCCAGGCAGAGGCGCCGATGGAGAGCCTTGAAAGCCCTGGGAAGGCGAGGTCCGCTTCACGGTCCCCCAGAGGTTCAGCGCTTCCAGCGTTACAAGATCAGAGCGCCACACCGGAGCCAGGACCTGAGGAAACACCTGCAGAGGCTCCACCGGCAGCTGAAGCCAGTTCGATCCAAGAAGCTGCAGGCACACGGCCATCGGTGACGCCACGGAAATCTCAGGCGAAAGCAGCCAGCAGCTCTGGTGGTTTGTTGAGCCGGGCCTCAAGAGCTGTGGGTGCAATTACTGGTGGGAGCAGTACCTCTGCCGGCCGCTGCTCAACGGCAATAGCAGATGCTTTGGTCAAAGTATAATATGGCAAGATGAACACACAAACTTTAATTCAGTGTGATTTTTGATCCTTTACTGTAATTGAAATCTGGTCGGTTTATGATTCCTGTATATCTTGATTTATGATGCAGACATAGATAGTTTCAAGACTTTCGGTCATATCCCTGGCCCCCAGGTCGACAAACGCAGCGCACCACACTGAACCGCGGCTCGCCGTCCCCTCGACCCCGGAGCACAACTCGAGGCTCCACTTTTCGATGATGGCGACTGGTCAGGCAAGCACTGGGTGATTTCCATGTCTCAAAGTTTGATGTTCACATTTGAATTGAAGAAGTTGTGCGGTTTCGTTGGCCCTCCGGTTTCTCAATAATTAATTCCCAACTAATTAGTTTGAACATATCCTGAGATGGAGAGGGACGATGAGATGTGAGAGATGTGTGCTTTTAATCTATCAAGAGTTCCTTCAAGACAAGTTTGCAGCTGATGGGGTTCAAAAATTGTCAAAAGATGGATGTTGCATCCAGCAAATGAATTGAACTCTGAGGGCCACCCCCTACTTCTCACAGCCAAGGGAGGGTCCCATAAAGCACCACGCAGAGGTGATCAAATCTCTTTCCATGAATTCATGGATTCCTCATGGTCACTCAGAGTGTGAAGGATTGAGACTTTTCTGCATAACTCACGTGATCATGATCTGATCATGCATCATGTGTTGTGACATGTTGTGACCCACCCTCATCCTCTGAGGCAGATCTCTGCTGGTGATGCGGGGCATGCGTTTGTGCCATTCCATGTTGCAAAACTGCAGGTGGACTTTTGGCAGTTAATGAGATCACAGCATTTTCCGGTGCGGGATGCGGATGTATCCTATGCCATCGGGCTGTTAATGAAGGGTGGATGGTGGTTTCAGATTTCAAGTGTTTCTTACTCTTCATCCCAGTTTTCAGTTAGCCTGTTTCATATCATATCCTTAGTCTGAGCTGAAACCATCAACCAGAAGATGGTGGAACAGTAGTTCTCTTGAATGGCTGGCCATCACTTTTTTGGCCCTTATGATCTGAAGCATCGGATCGGCCGCTCATCCTTTGCAAGCCGCAGGCACAAGTTGGCACTCTCAGCTCTTCACTTGGCTCCTTGTTGTCTCATACATACTTTTCACTTTGACATTCTGGTCGAAGCGAGCTATGGCAGTGACAAAGCATCATATTTAATTTGACCCCAAATGAAAAGATATATGAACATTATGCACAATTATGACATATTATGAGCATATGGGAATGAATGAATAACGCTGCGAGAGCTGCAGGCGTGCCTGCCTATGCCTTTTGCTCGCATATTTGATTCGGTCAGCTAATCACAAAATCAGCTGCTGAGTCACCCTAAATGTCGTTATGATGATTTAAAGTATGAGACTGGTCGCATCATAGCCCCACGCTTGGTTCAGGACTATTCACGATGATTCCTAGGTGCTTCAATATGTACCAGCTGAACTGGTGCGTTTCAAAGACATTTGAAGATTTCAGTCTTGCCCGATTGCCACATCTCTGGCAGCACCTGTGGGATTCTGGTGGGTTCATTTTGTTTTCAGCATTTGAACGGAGTCCAAGAGCAGCACTTTTTGAAGTACAAACCTTGACTTCAAGTCATTTACCATGCGCAACTTCGGCATTTCCACTTATGTCCACAAGTTGTACCCAGTTAGCAGGGGCATGAGTTTTGAAGCCCCAGAAAACAGGTTGGCTCAGTAGTCATTTTTCCTCTAGTTTCGATAGAGCATTGCTGGTGTGGTTGATTCACAAAGCTAGGCCCTCTTCTTATTCGCATGATTTTGGACTCCTGGACCTTCAGTGTTTTTCCCGGTGGCTCTCCACGACGAAGATCCAATAAGAATATACGCCGTGGACTCCATAGAGCAGATCGGAGGAGCTTGCCTGGCGAGTCTGTGAAGATTGGTGAAAGCTCAAATTTGGCTCAACACCAGCTGCATCATGGCAACTGCAACATATTGACAAGTATGTGACCAACACTTTCGAGTGGTGGTTCCGCAGTCACACAGCGCCTCAGTGCTGAAGTAGGATGGTGCACGGCGCAATGCGCTCAGCCACCCTGTTGCATTATGATAGTGATACAATAGTCACCGATAGTGCTGATGGGGCACCTACCTCCATACTCCATACCCTTCCCATTTCGCATCTATCCATTGCCTCACCCAACATGACTAGGGGGTTCACTGGTGGCTCTCCTTGACTGCTCCCTTCATACTCTTGGCATTTCTTGGCCGTTGGGGTGCCAAGAGTTGCGCGTATATACATGGCATGGAGAGCACTGGGATCATTCGGGTCGCCGTCAAAAAGATCTCTGGAGAATTGCTGGAGTTGGAGATGAAGCCTGATGATTTGGTCAGCATACTGCAACGTGACTTGGTGGCTCCAGCTTTGGCCTCTTTGACAAGGGGGGTTGTAAATGAAACACCTTAAGCATATCATACCAGTAGTATATCTATAATCTATAAGTGTCCAAGTCGATGACTCTTGTGCACGGATCAATTGGCAACCAGGCGAGATTGCAACACAATTGGGAGTTCAAGTGGCGCATCAGCGACTTTGGCTGAATCATGCAAGCCCTTCCGTGCTGGCAAGGCAACGAAGTGTGCTGGCGGAAGAGCTATACAGATCTGTGGAGATCCTTTCCCGGGAGATGATTCAGGAGATGAAGGCCTGGGCTAAGCCTCCACAAGTGGTCGTGACCGTCTTCAACATGGTGACGCTTGGATTTCTGTGGGGGGCTGTTGCGGCTGTCTCCAAAATGTGAGCTGCGAATGGTGGGGGGAAGATGAGGATGCACGAGAACCCAAGAGGATTGTTTTTCTTACACTATATATCACACACACACATACACATATACATTGTTTATTAAGATATAATATGATGTATGTGTATCTTTGGTAATATCTCCACATTAGCAAGCTACAGAGGCTTTCCAATGGCACGTGCGTGCGTAAATGCTCTTTGTGTGTAAAAGTTTGCTGCGTGAAAAAATGCGTTTAAGGGCACCTCTCTGTAAAGGCACTTATGTGTAAAGCCATCCGACGTTGGTAGACAGCTTCATGCAGGGTTTAGGAAGCAGTACTTCTGTTGACATCGTTACCGCTGCATCATTTTCAAGTCAATCGAAGGGTTTGCAATGCAGCTTGCCAGTTGTTCACCTCGTTTCCGCTAGATGGACTAAGGAATCAAAATGGACTGACAAATATTGAACACATGTTTTGGGTGAAAATATTCTATGCATATCATTCTTCGCCATCATCAACATCACACCATCAATTTCTATCATGACAGATGTATATCATACCGTGGTTTGGAAGCAACCCCTGATGTGTGGGACTTCTCTTTGGAGGGAAGGTTTGATGTTTGTCTCCTGGTTTCCTTTCGGGCCACACTGTCGTCCAGTTTTGTTCGAGCAGCCCAGCCACAGATGGTGAAGTGGACACGGGGCACATAAGTTATTACATCATCCACCTTTGCCCCAGCTCTCGCGAGGCATGCTTTGTTGAATCCGACCATGCCGTTTGATCCTGAAGAAGCTCTTGCTGGAGCCAGTTGGACTAAGTGCCAAAAGATGCTTCATCCACAGGCCTTTTTTGTGTCTTTGGCGCGATTTGTGCCCGAACTTGACAGCCTGCCCAAAGAACGGATTGAAAGCGTGCAGAAGTGCATTGATTTACTTGGTGATGAATTCAGCCGGTATCATCTTGAGCGTTTCTCCTTCGTTTTGGGCAGGATGTATCTCAGTTGCAATCGGTGGTCTTTTGTGGTCACTCTTCGGCTTGGAAGATTAGTCCCATTGGTGTTCAGCTGTTTGATGCACTTTGTGTTTCAAAGCGGCTCACCCCAAGAATTTTGGAAGACAATCCCAGCCGAGAGCGTGGTTTGGGGCCACCACCAATGGTCGAACCTTAGCTTCGGAAACCAATGGTGATTTGCAATCAAACTTATGTAAACCTGTCTGATTAAAACCAGTATGAACCATAATTATACTGTGACTATAATTGTTACAAGTTGGTTTCATGGGGGCTTCCAGGGTCACAAATGGAGCAGGAATCCGCCACTGAAGCCAGCTGATTATCAGACAACCTGAGTCCACAGTTCAGGCATGACTGGCTTGTGGTGGCCTTGAAGGTTGGCAACTTCAAGCATGCTGCTGAGTCATCAGCTTTGCAGCTGGAGGCTACTCAACCTGTTTGCATCTACATGGATGAAGAGGCACCAAGAGAAACTCAGCGCAAATGGGAACACGTGGGTTGCGTCCAGAAAATATCAAAGCATGTGGGATCCCAATTGGTCACACGATTTCTTTAGGCCCCACCTGAGCCTCCATCCACCTGAGCGCATACTCAAAAAAAATGGCATGGAATCCTGCGTGCTCAATTTGATCTCCAGTGCTGGGCCAAACCCGCGAACCACCAAGGAAGGTGCTGACCTGTCGATCGATTTGATTGTGGCTTCAGGCAGTTGATGCTATATATTATATAGGCCTTTGAAAAGTCTTTGGGGTGAAGCCTGTTCATCCCCTCTTTGGGCAGCCCACCCAAGTGCAGGGAACAGGGGTACCATGCAGTAGATGCACCATCAATTTTTTGGGTGTGGGATAGCGGGTTCGCTTGAAGTTCTATCTTTGCAGAGGGTTCTAAAGTGCAGCAATAAGTCCCGCCTGCTCGTAATCAAATCTTCCGGTCCTCATCCTGAGTGCTCCAAATAAACTTGCACTTTTGTCAATCTGATGATTTCTGACTCTGTTTTTTGCATGTCTATGCGGGTTCTGTCCTGAGGAGGTGCTAGTCGCTCTCTGCTATCATGATCCATTTCGCGGGGTAGCGGAGCAGAAAATCTTGATCTCCTTTGGACGATTCACTGAAGTCTTCCACTCCTGCACTGCGTTGCCAGGAGCTGGATGAAGTTGGACAACCGTTCTTGCTACATCAACCTCCATCTTTCGACGTAGACATGGGTCAAGCAGGCCGATGGGTCAGTGAGGATTAGGCAACCACTCAAGGGTAAATGCAGCACATGTTGCGAGGGCCATGTTGTTTTTGAAATTTGACCTGCAATATATTCAACGGTAGCTGCGACTCTTTCTTTCATATTTTACCAAAAGACTAAGAGTATCTAAGAGTCAAAATTTACGCCATAATTTGGGCACTTGGGACACGAAGACATCTAGATGTTCCTGCAGGTTCCCAGTGGCTCTCTGCGCACAGATGTGCGCGTGTCTCTCACGCTGTAGCATTGAGTTGTAGCATTTTGTAGCAATATGTAGCAATGTAGAGTTGTAGGCATCTCTGACATCTCTTACCCATTCTTATCCCTTGATCCAGGCATTCTAGTTGGAAAGGCCCATTCGCCCAGCAACTGCAACACAGCATGCCTGGAGCTGAGCCCGCCATGGCGCATCAATGCCGCTTTTGCCCCGAGGAGTTTGCCTCGAAGAACCGCCTCTTCTCCCATCTACGCCAGGTCCATTTCCTGCCCGAGGCCGAACGAGAGGCCCCACCACCGGCAAGGGCTGAGAGGCGGCGACAGAATGAAGGATACATTGTGCCTGACAGAAAAGGTGGGGAATGGCCAAAATCCCCAGGCTGTGGGTTATTTGATGGTTAAGTATTTCTTGGGTGAAAATTTCATTTTTTAATCATAGCACCTAACCTCAAAGATCTGACCAATCAGAAATGATATTTTTTGGAGTTTGTTGGGTGGGTTCCATTTGCAACTTCCGACAGCTGCTCAGGTGATCCCATCCGTGCCACTGGTCCTTTGAGCCAGCTGCCGACATCCATTTTGGAGGTCTTCAACCGCTGGGCTCTTCAGGAGCCTCCCATCTTCCGCGTGCCCAGCCGAGTTTTGGTTGAGGCGGTGGGATGGGAGGATGTGAAATTGGCATGGCAGAGAGGTCTGCTGTGGGCAATTTCCATTGGAATCAAGGACACCTTCACGAAACCAGGTTATGATTTCGAATATTTTGAATTATTCTGATGATTTCTGATGTAGGCTGCTTCGGTTGGTGTTTATTGTTAGTTTGCCCTTAGAAGATGGAAAGATTGCCCCCATGTTATTGACATGGCTTAAAGGGCCTGCAATGACCAATCAGGAAAGAAGATCAAGAGCGCTGGCTGCAAATGCTGGGTAAGCCGGAGGAACAGGATATACTTCTATCTCCCCTGCAGCCAGAGTTGAATCCGGATTTGTTGGTGGCGATTTTGAAGGCCTTGAAGTCGGCTACAACTCACGAACTCTTTCGTTTTGCCCGTGGCACTTGGAATCACCAAGCAAATGCACAGAAGTGGAAAGCATGTGCAGAGCAAACCCTGGGCAGGGTGCAAGTCAGACTAAACAAAGACAAGTGCCATGTGTCCCTAAGAGGAGATGTGGCAGAAAAGGTGGATTTGTTCAGTCAGGAGGACTTGGCCTTCAGTTTTTTGCAGAGGGTGGACGGCCAGATTTTCCAATGCCTTGGAAGCATTGCGGAATCCATGTACTACTACGGTCACATTGGCTGGCAATTTCAACAGGTGTTTTTACATTTTGTCCATTTATCCGAAATTTGGGATGATTGACCCCACTTGCCTCAAGCTCATGGCTGAAGCACACAGGTCCATCAGGTGAGCCATGTCCAGTGGACAAGCCCATGTGCTACAAGCTGACTGAAGCTGCCATCCAAGCTGGTCACATCCGGAATTTGTCCAATCCAAAGGTGGGCGAATCTGCCAAGAGTGGCACCTCGGAGACGAACATGGAACAATGCCATGGGGATTTAGCATGGTAGCAGCACTCGTTGGTGCATGACCTACGGGGGTTCACCAACAGGGGCATCACGAAATTAACCTGGCTAGATTTTAGACACACTGACGACTTCTCCATTCTGACCTTTGACGACAAGCTGTAGTTGACAAGCAATGTTTTGATGGGCTAAAGCCACTGAAGTCGGCAACATAATTTTTGAATCCCAAAGTGGGTTCCGAAGGTTGGGGGGCCACTCCGAAGACAAATTACCACCATTGTTGATCTTCATGGTGAGGTAGAGACAGCCGGTTGGTTGTGAAGCTTCAGCCGGATGAGTCCATGCTTCGTGTCATCGGCGATGACCGCTCAGGTCTCGCAGTTGGCGGAATGATGGGAGTAACCACCGAACTACCCTTGAAGATCTTACAAGATGTTTGAAAGAAACAGGGGCCATGAGTGCAGCTGATTACCCCTTGCACCGGTGTTTTCGATCTAGCCTCCTTTCGCACAGAAAAGCCATGCCAATACACAGTTTCAAGAAGAAAGGTGTGAAAGGAATTCGAACATTGGGAAGATTCGGGTCAGCATTTACAGATTTTGTTGTCCATGAATTGGTGCGCATAAGATGAGGTGTACATGCCAGACATTGCCCCCAATGCTGCTTCCCCGAAATTGGCACGTTTGCAAGCGCAGTTTGTTCGACTAGGACCAAGAAAGCATAGAAAAGCAACAGCGTCAGAATGACTAAAGCATTTTGGATCGCATCGTATCCTCCATTCTGTCCACTGGAAACAGTATCATGCAAGTCGTGGGGTGTTTGAGCACTTTGATTTCTTTCCAGTTGAAAGTTGGAATCGCCCAAAAGTCTTCCAAGACTTGAGGCGTCAACCTCAGGGTGTGGGCCCTGCAAGGTGCATGCGACGGAGCCCAGGGCGGCCCGGTGCCCAATGGGCAGCGGTTCCGCTTGGTGCCGTTGGAAAAGATCGAACCCACGGCGGGCTCAGTTCAAGCGGCCAAGTCTCAGCAGAGCTATGGCGGTGCCTTTGCCCGAGGCATTTGCATCAGGTGGATGACAGGCCTAGGGTCAAAAGGGTTTGGAATCAAGCCAAATCCCTACTGTCATGGTGGACATCCCAAACACCCAACGAACATCTAAACATTTCAGACACATTACATTAGATCAGGGTGACGGGGATGTGCATGTTGGGTGGCTCCGGCCCACTAGTTCTTGATGGCCATGATGGCCACAAAACTGAGGGTGATTTGTAGCTACAGCATTGGAGTTGTTTTATCTCCGACGATGCATGTAGATCCGGCTGATATGGACCAAGTGCTGGGTCGCAGATTGCTGACTCTCATCAAGAGCAAACTACACTGTCACTGGCACTGTTCCAACCAAGCAGCAGTCTAGCAGCTAGCGCAGCCAATATATCCATGTCTTGCAGGCCCATGTCATTGGGGAGCGGAATGCAAATACATCCATCTCCATGAAGCACCGAAGAATGGATGCCCATTATCAGATGGGCTGCAAGACTCTTGCGCCATTAGCGATGCCAAGCTTCGGGATGTCTTCTGGCGGAATATGAAGAATGGCAACTTGGCTTTATTGGCTTGCTGAATTTCCCTCATTTTTTGTGTGCGACCTTCCTTGTGGCTGATTCCAGGACGACATGGTAGCTAAACTTGGGTCATGTGCTCCTAATCTCAGCACATAAGTTGCTTTTCTTATGTTTCAACCCAGTCATTCGAAATTAAAATAAGGCCAGTTGCGAACTCCTCTGATGGAGCTTCTTGACAGCTTGCGGGAAGAGCATGGGGTCGGGAATGACGACTCGGAGATGCTTCAGATGCTTCAAACGGAGATCCTGAAAGAGAATTTAGTGCTTTTGGTGGCAGCTTCTTCTGCCAAAAAGGCTGATGAATGGGGAAGAAAGGTTTTACAAAAATTGGCTGCATCCATTGATGAGAGTGACGTTTGCGTCCTGGTGTCGCCTGTGCTGACGAAACCCCCTGCATCATTGATGGAGTGCCTCATGGCACATTGCAAGCAGGAACTGCTAAGGCCCTCCTTCCTACATCTACGGAAACTTGCTAGACATGCTGAGACAACAACGTGTTTTTTTTTCTCATTGTTCTTCACCAAGAAGTCTTGAGGAATGCAATCTTCGAAAAAATGCGAAAAGTGTTTTGAGGAATGCAGCAGATGTTCCCAAAGCAGCCATACTGATCGTTGAGGTTCTTCAATTCGTGTTTGTTTATCTCTCCCATGTGTGAATACATGGGATGATTGTGTTCAAACTATTTTCGGACTAGGATAGCGTGAGAGGTATATTTGTACATTGTTTCATTGGTTCCTGTGTTGACCAGCGGATTCGGTGCCTTCAAGATTGATCCTTTCTAGTCTTGAAGTAGCTCAGGAAGGTTTGCCTTTCGTGCTTCGCGCTGCGCATCACTTCCCAGGGCTTTACCAAACTTGCAAAATATGTTGCTGGCTGACGGTTCCAAGTGTGTTTTCTTGAACAATGGAATCTTAATTTTGGAAAGATGGTTACTAAATTTACTTGCATTTTTTGTTTGTCCAGCTCAACCACCTACCAGGTTGGCTATTTCATCATCCGCTCGGATTTGAAACGGAGAAGTGGCTGGACAGTTGGCTGTCATGGAGTGAAGTTCCAGCAAAGGCCACTGCTTGAACGAGTTCAAATTCGGCAAGATTTTGGCCTTCAAAATTCAAGCCCCCTTGCCCAGATCGTGCGCAACGCGCTTAATTATGCTTATATAATTAATCAATCCCAAGAATTCCAGGGCATACAAGTGTAGGCATGTGTAGGCCAAGTGACCAGTTCAAGTGAGAAGTATATCTCAGCAAGATTGGAAAACTTCCCGGTAGAGCTTGGATGATTTGGATTTGTGTGGACCCTTCAGGTGGGCCCCATCGAACAATATTTCTAGCAACATAGCACAGCGCAAAGAAGACCTGGCGAAGTTTGTCGGAACTTCATTCAGCCTATGGCCTTCTGTGGCTGGTCGGCGGTTTTTGAATTTTCCAGATATTGATTTCATTGTGTAGTTGTTCCGCCCTAGTTGGGCCTAGGTTTGGCTCAAAGTATTGACACTGGAATTGAGTGATAAGATGCTGATCGATGCTAAAGGGGGTCAAATCTATGGGCCTGCTGGTGCCCTATTTAAGATTGCCATACCCAGGTAATCCCAAGTAAGGATGTTCTTTTAAACAAAGACGTCCCCAATTACTTAGGTGGGTGTCTTGCTGGAATCTGCGCGACTCTTTGGCCCCGATTCCTTACGACCAAACGCTGAGCACCGCAGTCGTTTGGCTGCCCTGCTGTGTTTGCTGCAAGACATTGAGGGAAAAGCTGAGGAGCTTAGCTCTAATTCCGATGAAGATGTAGACGATGAAATGGAATTTGAATCGACTTCGTCCAGTGACAACTTTCAGATGATGGATCCTTGGCCCATTCCTGATGATGTTGAGCATCATGCTTGGCCACTTCACATTGATGATTATTCAGTGGAGGATTCCTTGACCTGGATTTGCCGCCATGCACGTCAGAGGCTCGGACCATTGCAGGGAAAGCGCGTGATTCGATTGACTCCTGGACAGTATCTTGTTCAAGGTGTTTTTTGAATGCTTTAAACGCTGCTTTTTTGTTGTTCACCCTCAATCCCATTCCCATGCGGAAGAGCCTCCCAAGGGGCCCAAACTTGTTGAGAGAGCGGATGCAATCAGATCAATCAGGTACATCCTTTCGGTATTTGTCAACAAGTTGGTCTATGGCTTAGAACCCAACGCTGCTGGTTCACTGGATCCAGCCAGGGTGGAAACCCTGCTGGGTGCGTTGCAATCCATTGGCGCTGGATCGCCTTCGCTACCGCACCAGGCTTCCTATGATCTCATCCTGGCCACGCTGGTTGCGTATTTTCGCCGTCATTTGCTTTCAACTCCTGCGCCCTCGTGCCCCAGCAGCCAGGAGATTCTGGCAAGTCTGTTCACTGCCAAAGCCTTGGGCCGTGGCCAGGGGCGCCGACATAGCTTGAGAAACAGCATCCTCGGCTTGTTGCGCCGACACCCGAAGCTGCGTGGGAGAATCTCTAGCGTCTGCCGTGGAGGAAGTGTGGCGATGGCCTTGGACACAGCCTCCTCAGATCATGACATCATTCTGTGCTTGAAGGACGGAGGTGGGCGCAGCTATGGACAATGCTATTCCATTTGCTTTTTTTGGTGTGTAACGGGTGGATGCTTTGCAACTCCTGTTTGTGTTGGGTTTCATTTTTGGCCGCAGAGAAATTGGGCAATACATGTCAGCAAAGGGAGTGCCTCCCAAGTGTCAAGAAAGACAACAGATGAATATTTATGTGTTGATTCATTCGGGGATATGTGGGATTGAGAGAATAGATTACACTTTGAACTTGGGGTTCTGCCTTTGAGCACGTGTATGCAAATATCTCCGATATGCTGTATACCTGATCTCAATGACTTTTCCTTTCAAGCATCAGAGAAATGTTGAGTGCCCCCTTCTTGCAAGGCGCGAACATGGTGGAGGAGCTCCATTCTGTGATCTTGGACACGCAGAAAACTTGTCACCGAGAACGGCTCCAGCGAGCGGAAGTGATCAAGAAAGATTTTGCCGTGGAGATCCGGAACTACTACCGGAAGGTGTGCAGAAAAGCTGTTGCAGTTGTGGGGTGTTGTTGGGTGTCGCTGGTGTTGTTGGGTGTTGTTGGTTGGGCAGTTCCATCGGGATGCAATGTGGGAGCAAAATTTCATAAAATTTCTACGTCAAAACGCTGCTCTTTCTTGACCGGTAGGTGCTGTTTAGATCCCCCTTGAAATTTAGCGCACAAAATGGGGGGGGGTTGTGTCCCCCTTTTAGGGGGTCATTTGGTACAGGTTCAAGACCATTCTGTACACTTTTTAGCCCTGTTAGATATGAGGGTTGGTAACTACNTTTTAGGGGGTCATTTGGTACAGGTTCAAGACCATTCTGTACACTTTTTAGCCCTGTTAGATATGAGGGTTGGTAACTACCATTATGTACAGGTATCTTGGCTTCAAAATGATTGGTGCATTTTTATAGCTGAACCCCATTTAGGACACCACTACCAGGTCCCATNGGGTTGGTAACTACCATTATGTACAGGTATCTTGGCTTCAAAATGATTGGTGCATTTTTATAGCTGAACCCCATTTAGGACACCACTACCAGGTCCCATACGCAAATGAACTTTGACCATGTAGAGGCCAATTTGGTACAGTGCTTGCATGTGAAGGTTATTTGCCACGTGGGGCTGCATTTTTTACAGATCCAAATCTTTCCAAATCAACATGGCACGCCTCATTTTGTACAGGGACTGCTTTTCTTTCATTTACACATCACACCAGAATCCTAACAAAAAANTACAGATCCAAATCTTTCCAAATCAACATGGCACGCCTCATTTTGTACAGGGACTGCTTTTCTTTCATTTACACATCACACCAGAATCCTAACAAAAAATAACAAAAAAATGTGGCATTCTGTGGTACCTTAGCAACTCCCCAAAATGTACACAGGGTTGTACAAAATTAGGCCATTGTTTGAAGTTTGAGCTTACATTGGGCCCATGTCATTCTGTAACGAAACCATGAGAAACCATTCATAAAGTTGTTCTTGTTAGCTCATTCTTTGCTTGGGATCAAGGTCCGCATTTTGTACTGGAAATATCCTAGAATACCTTNGAAACCATTCATAAAGTTGTTCTTGTTAGCTCATTCTTTGCTTGGGATCAAGGTCCGCATTTTGTACTGGAAATATCCTAGAATACCTTGGGCCCCCCCCATTCTGTACACTGTTTCTGTACCAAATGGGGGGGCACAACCCTCAACTCTAATTTCCACGGGGATATATGTAGGGCATTAAGTCATTTGTTTGACACGCTTTCTGTTTGATGTTGTAGTCATGATCTTTCACATATTATATATATATATATATATATACGTGTGATCCACATACATTCATTGCATGCAATAAGAATAAATGAGCAGGAGTATTTTAGGATATTTTGATTGTGGGAAACCACCAATTATGGATTTGAAACGATTTGAAGCTGATAAAGAACTGACAGAACTGAGTTATGTTTTCCACCATATTTTGTGAAAGGTTAAACCTCAGTTCCTCACCATTCGGAACCCAGATTGGGCGTTCGGGTTGGGCCTGGATTTCATATTCCATTTTCCCAAATCTAGTGTTCCTGTGGACCTATATGTATATATATATATAGGTATATATATATATAATATACAGTTATATAGATATATATCTTTGTATCTAGGGGTCAGTCTAACCTTCGAACTGGGACTTGGTTTATGGCGAATATAGGTTCCAACAAATATCCACATCGAAGGGCGATATTTTTCCTTGTTGCTGCAACAATTCATGGTTTCAAAATGTTTCAAAGATGTTGAGTTTTATGTGCACTTTGTCCATTCTTGAAAATCATGGCCCAATTGACCTGAGATCTTTCCAAGTCGCGTGGGAAAATCGGGAGGAAAACCATTTATTTGGTCATAAGTCATAACCATGATTTACTGTAGATTTCACCCTATCTCCAATCCCTTGACCATGGCAAACCCTTGCAGTTGCTGCACTTGTTGGATGTGGAAGAACGCCGACTCGTGCAGATGGCAGACGATTCATGCGACCCGGCGTGGAAGCGGATGGACCAGGGGTGCCGTTGTTGCAGGAGGCAGATATTGCGACTGGGGTCGGATACTGGTAAGGTGTAGTACCGTATAGCAAGCCAGTAGATCACAGTCACAGCTGTTTCACATGGGATCCCAAACAAACTCAGGGAACAGGGAACGTTAAGGAACATCGAAGCAGAATTGTATATACTTGATTGCTTTTGAACAACAAATTATGGAATGAAACGGATATAAATAGGATGCATTACAGCATACCAACCAGCACAACACAAAGATTTCTTTTTTTTTTGCAGGGTCTCTCCAAGTTTCGAGGCTGAAGACTCAGAATCGTAAAGCAAATTTGGATTTGCTTGAAGTTTGGGTACCCGCTGGTAATTTAGTCACCATGTCCAACTGCTAAATCATCAAACTAAATGGGCCATTTTCCATCGCAAACCGTTTGTACTGAAGGGCGCCCTCTAGGCTCTGGTTCTAATTGGAATGGAATTATCACGATTTTGCTTACTAAAATCAGCAGATTGGCGCTTTTCCCATTGACGACTATAACAAGCTCATATCACCAAGGTTTTGTGTAAATAATAACGTGATTGATACTTGGAGTGTTGTCTCGATATTTGCGCTGGTTCAATTCCTTCAATTCCTTCATCCTGACACTCTGGCCCGTCCTCTTAACTTCAAAAGTCATCGAGTGTTGGCCCCAAAGTTTGGAGCTCCTGAGGTGTAGCTTGGAAAAAGACTGTGGAGGAAACTGTGAAACGTTGCTGGGCTCGAAATATATTGCTGTTTGACACGTCGTTTATGATTTATTTAGTCATTGCCTCTCTGCATGTGGGATATCTTTGGATGAAGCTGCTTGAATGATATGTTTGAAACCGGTTGACACCACCAGCCTGCACTTTGTCGCATCGCAGCACTTGGCATTCTGCTGCACTCGCCGCTCACCACGGGCAGGTTTTGTGTGTCCAATTTTGAGCCATAGGCCAGATTCAATCCGCAAGCCGACAAGTCCCCAAACTCTTGAAAGTGTGGTTTCTGTCAGTGAGTGAAACACTTGAGTGTAATTGTTTTAGGCCCAAGAAGGTTGTCTACGGGTACCCCAAAACCCAGTGGTTGATTATCATTTTTCGCTTTCAGTGTACCATATGGTATACCCCGTTTCGGACACACCTTCAGGGTTTTGTTCTGAAGGGAATGAGGTAATTCGGACATGGTGGCATCTAGAAAAAATATCCATGCACACTTGGATATTGGGAAGATCATACTGTTGAGATGGGCGGCTCAACCCAATTTCCACTGTTCTCCCAAAAGTGGCGCATTGAGTTTTTGCAACCTCCCTACCTCAGAATTGCAATTTAGATGGGCGATGTGGGCCATCCATATTATTTCATTTGGTTGGCGGTTCCATGTTTATGTGCTATGTTCAGCCACAGAGTGGAAACTGGATGATGATCCCGGTTGACAAACTCATCTCGACTGAATTTGCCTCAGGAATGCATCGAAAGCTTTGGGTTCCTCGGTGTAGCTGTCGCAGGGTGAGGTTTATTGTTGTGGTGTATCATGCAATTGCAGGATCACATGATGTCGCATGATGAGTATAGTGTCACATGATGTTACATCTTGCAGCATGACGTCGCATGATGTCGTGCAGTATATTTGGTGTCGCATATTAGCGGGGATTTGTTTGAAGTGGATCATAAGAAAGCGCCTGTTGCCCTTGTGTCCCTCTTGTGATATTTATATATTCAGCTGCGGGTGTTCTGCCGTGAGTGTTGAGAGTCTTAGTCAGGGCTGTCTTTACTTTATAATGAATTGTTTTCTTAACAACAATGGCTATATAGTGAGCTGGGGGCTGGGGGTTTAATTTCCAAAACACACCCCGCAGTGAATGGCCACAAGAACTTTTCGTTTGCGAAGCTGAGGATCTTAAGATTGGAATGGCGCCTGAAGGCTCGCGGGCTCGTCGCAGGTGCAGCAACCCTCAAAGTGGATAGACAGTACTACAATGTACTACACTTATTGGCCCTTTACCAGCTATAAATCAGTTGAAGCATCATTTATGGAATGACAATCCCATTCATATAACACTATTCATAACCATTAAAGAAGCTTTGTCAGTAGTAAATGGCTTTAACCATAGGGTAAACATGATGGCGTCTTCTTTCTTTTTTTGTCGGCCTTGTTAATATGTTGCTGGTATTTGTTGTTTCTTATTCTGTAGGATTTAGTAGCAATTACTGTATGGACCAAAAGTTTGGCAGCAACACACGAAACGGTTGGATATTTTATGATGCATTGCGCGTCTCCACTCCTAATTATTGCGTGAAAATGGTGAAAGAGCCAATTGATGCCAATTACTTCCCACAGATTCCCTCAGTATGTACACATGCTCCACTTACGTTCCTATATGTTCCTATATATATATATATGCTAGCCCATTATATATCCCCATCGCAATCAAATTACAGGTGTTTTGTCCTTAGTACACCCGTGAAATTCGAATTCTGCAGTTTTACTTTCTGTAATTCCAATGATCAATTCCCATTGCGCTTCCGTTCTATTCCCATCAATGATATATGTTTGTTTCCGTGTCCTTCACTCAACCAATGGTTGACTGGGATCCAAACCAATGGGCTTGACACCACCACTTCAGCATTGTTCGAATCACTTTCAAGGTGGTGCCATGTGGTGCCTCGAGGTCGCTAGATTGGTTCAATGTTGGTCTAGAATTGTACAATCAACTAGTATGGTTTAGATTAATTGCGTAATGCTAGATATTTCGAAATAGGTAATTGGCTTTATAAACCAACAAACACATCACTGGGGGACGCCACCTGGTTGTACTGTCTATTCACCAGCTTCTATAAAGTCATGATTCACCCTTGTAATGTAGTAAACCCAGCAGTAAACCTATCATTTGGGATGGTTTACAACCCATTTATGATAATTCTGGTGATGGTTTATCACTTTACCACGTAAAACCTTCCTTCACTTACTTCCAGCGCCGCGGGAAATGCCAGGCTTTGTGGGTCTTCCTGCGGGTCCTTCGGGTCCCATGCGTGTGTCGCTGGATGATCTGCCGAAGTCCAAGCAACCGGGGGAACCCAACGAGGCGGCGGCGGAGGCTGTCAATGGGTGACGTACCCATCGGGGAAAAACATGGGGTAAACTAAGGGAACGATATGGAGAACACATGAGAAAACAATTGGAAACATGATTTGTGAAAGCTGGGTGCAATATGAACTGTTCATTTTGCTGTAGGGCAACCATGAGCAACCATGAAGAAAGGGAAATGAAGCTTCACAAACTGGGGATCAAGTCATAGATTGGCATTCAATCATATTCAAGTCACGTCGGAGGTAGATGTTGATCTGAGTGATGGAAACAGAACGGGATAATACCGCCACGCCCGAACTGGAACACAACAGGAATATGAATGAATATGGTATATATATATATGAATGAATATCATATTGTGGGGAAGCCGTGGTTTGATAGGTGACGGTAAATGTGTTGCCAGCCAACCAACATAGATCCTGATCACGAGAATCACGAATCATTTGAGGAAAGTACTCTTCCAACCCTCGTGACTGGCAGGTTTTGTTTTTAATATTTGTGTTTGATAGGCTGGCTCTGTCTCAAAAAGGGGGATACCATGATTTGTGGGCCTTCAAAATGGGAGACGTGGTTGGAAATCGTTTTGACCTGAGCAGATAGACATGTTCTTATACGTCTACTTTAGATTTCATGCTTCACCAGATTCTAGAACTTTCAAGGCTCACATTGCTGTGATATGTTGTGATACAGATACAATGCGCACATACTTGTTTGCATTCATAGAACAGTCGCATACCTAGAATAAGCCTGACATTCCTGTCATGATATGAGGTCGAGAAAACCACAACATTTCAGAGGTTTTGATGAGTCCGAAAAAGTCAAGGGAAGTAAACCCCGGGTTGAGAAGCATGTGGCGCACCATGCCTCAGACTTATTTGTCACATTTTGGGGTCCCATTCTTATTCATCAACCAGGCTTTGCCAATCCTTTGCCAGACTAGCAGGAGGCATGGTAAAGTTCATCCAGAAACATCATGGGTGATACGAACAACAAATGTCTCTTCCAGCAAGAATGTGGGGTCTACCCAAATCAATTGATGCATATTGCCATCAAACACTATATATATAGCTCAGCAATGAATGATGAGTTCGAACCACGAAATGAGATTGTGTCAACAATAAGTTTGGGTAGACATGGGTATCACGATTTTGCACTAGGGAAGTTTTCAGCATGGTTCAACTTGAAATTCTACCCAAGCATGGCTATCATCATTTAACAGTTGCAATTATATTGAATTACAGGGTCTTGCGGTTTGGCCTTTTTTTTGTTTGCTAAAATTATGTTTATGTGAAGTATACATATGTGTTCCAAGGTATTCTGATGCTACCTGGACATTCAAAATGATCGAAGTGGCATTTGACGCCGGGTTGTTTGCACGTATGTTTTTTTTTCACATTGCTTCGTCCAAAAAGTTATGTGCCCCCCGGGCCAAAAATTACAGTAGTCATCGTTATGTTCACATTATTGATGGCCACAAATTGAGGCCCCATGCCCCTTTTTTCAGCCAAACCCATTTCAATGAAAAGCAAACTTGAAGATTTGAAAATGATGTCGTATTAAGTGTGGCCATGCCATGCCATTGATTGCCCGAAGATTCATCAATATTCATCTATGGAGCTTTGCGCATTTTGCACCAGGCTTACCACAGCGCTTACAGCCCGCCGTTGTGCCTGGGACATCCAAGGGACCCCGTATACGTTGCGTGGGATGATCCTCCAGTAAAAGAGAATACTGGTGGCTGAAACAACATGTATATACATATTAAATATATATATATATAAATTTGATTATGTAATTATTGCTTCCCCTTCTGCATCAATTATGGATGTGCTTATTTATTGTCATGCGTGTATTCATGTATTGATGTATGTGTTGTTTTATTCAGCTAGCTTACATTTCATATACACAAAGATTAACCAATAGAAACCAGCTTTGAGTCGCCCTCAAGTGGGGGGTGAGGCACTTTGCCAAAAAGAAATGGTAAAGGTAAAGTGTATCAAGCATACAATAGGGATTTCAACCAAGGGACATTGTGATGTAACATCCCATGTATCTGCTGGGTTTCAATTACCTGTTACACATTTGTGTTTCATTTTTGGTCATTGGTTCACAGCTAGACCATGTTTGGGAAATTTCAGGAGCAGACCAAGAGATCCAGAGACCGTCGGCCAGACAGACGTTGACCATATGATCAGCATTACGCCCTTGCAATCTAGGATGGAACCTATATGAATATGATGTGGGAACGGCCAGAATGCTTCACCTTGCTACCTTATAAGGCAGTTCACTGGTTGGGTTTTTCTCGGATTGCAGGTCAAGCGGTCAAACTCAGGGCCATTGATGAACTAGTTTCATATTTGTTTCTCATTGGCAAGCCTTTCATGCAATATCTAAGAATGTAATTGAATAGAATGTATAATATATATATATATATATATAATTTTATGATGGCCTTTTATGTACCGGCATGTACTTAGAAATTTCATAAACACTCATAAACTGTTCATTAGTATGCATACATTGTAATTCTTATAAAAGTACTGACGTACTGTACATATCATGTACCGCCATGACATCGAATCCCGCCACCCCCTTATAGATTGAATTCCCATGAACTTTTTGGGGGCCCATATGGGTGGTATTCAATATTAAAATTAGCAGGAAGCTTTTATTTGCAACATGCATATTTAGTGTTCGGCCTATGATCGTCCAGTTCCATGTCCAGTCTCCAGGATTTCGCCTATTTCGCCCATTTCGCCCTTGTCCTCGGGTCCGGTGTCGGAATGGAGTTCAGCGAGTTCGGAGGTCAGTGAGGTATCAGGCGCGGGCGGCTATGCAACGCAAAAACGGTGTGTCGGAATGGGATGAAATTAAGGGATTTGACCATCAATAGTTGATTTAATTTAGCAATCATGGTCATGGTTCATTGGTCATTGTTGTGGAATATTGTGGGTTAATGTGGATTATCAAAGCAAGTTTAGAAGTCAAACCTACGACAATATGGACAGATGGAAAAGCCGAGATGGGAAGAGCCAGAGAAGAGAGAAGCTAAGACAGGAGAAAGTCAGAAGAGAGAAAATCAGATAGGAGAAAGTCGGAAGAGAGAAGATGCAGGTGGACGAAAGTCGCGAGACACTGTTTGTTCCAATGTTTTGTGGCTCCGGAGAGTCGAAAAGTAGGCTTGCTTAAGCGGCGGGTGCGGAGCCATCTGGGGAGATGAGAGATCAAAAATTGCACGCCGTTGTGGCGCGAAGCACATTTTGAAGTAAAAAGCGTCAAAACGCACCATGTTCGGACCACTTTTGGAAGTTGAGATGCGGAAAAAGTGCACGGCGATGTGGCACCAAGCGCATTTTGAAGTAAAGCCTGTTAAATTGACAGTCTCGGAGCACTTTTGGAAGTTGAGATGTTGGAAGTTGTGATGTCGAAACAGTGCACGGCGCTGTGGCGCGAGGCACATTTCCAAGTCAAAAGTGGCAAAAACTTTTGGTCTCGGAGCACTTTTGGAAGTTGAGATGTAGAAAAGTGCACGGCGTTGTGGCGCGAAGCACATTTGGAAGTGAAAATGCGCAAAGCGCCTCAGGTCCGCGGCACTTTTGGCAGTTGACATGTCAAAAAAATGCACGTCATTGTGGTGCGAAAGACATTTCGAAGTAAAAATGCTAAAAGCATCAAATGCTCGGAGCACTTTTGGACCTTCAGACGTCGTTTTGTGTTGCAGGCGCAAGGCATTCAGCACCTGGTCAAAAGTGAACCACACGTGGTGGGTTTTCTAGCATTTTCAAAAACGATGGCAGGCGTGGGAGATGTGAAGAGCATCTGCAACGATGCAGTTCGAGTGGCAGGTGCAGTACAAGAGACATATCGATCAGACATGTTGAGGGGTCAGGGCGCTGATTTCCTGAGAGGGGTTGCATTTTGGAGCATCAGATCTTCAGCTTTGCTAAGATGATTTCGCGTGACAGGTGCAGCACTTCGTATGACCCGGCGTCACTTTTCGTGGCAGGCGCAGTACTTTCGACAGATGAAGCAGAAAAATCGCGAAACGCATTGGCACGAGGCCGTCAGCTCTGCACTCAACTTTCCATGTTGAAGAAAGTCTCACAGAATTGCTTCGTTTTTGATGTTGTCAACTTTCAACTCGAAAATGGAGGAATTCTCGCAGAATTGCTTTTAGTTTCCAAACTACAACTACACTACACTATATACTGCACTGTACTGCACTACACTACCTTGCACCGCACTACACTACACTACACTACATTAGACTACCACTACAATTTTTCAACCGCAACTACAACGACAACCGCAACTACAACGACAACTGCAACTACGACCACGACTGCAACTACAACTACCACTACCACTACAACCACAACGACAACCGCAACTACAACGACAACCGCAACTACAACTACAACTAAAACTACACTGCACTACATCACAACTACATTACACTACACACTACAACTAGAATTGCAACTTCAACTACAGCTTCAACCAAACTGCAACTACAACTACAACTACAGCTAAAGCTACACTGCGCTACACTACAACTCGAACTACAACAACTACAGCTACAGCTACAGCTACAACTACACTGCACTACAACTACACTACGCCACAACTACAACTACAACTACACTACAGCTGCCTCCAACCAACTACATTTGACTCTACACCTACAACTACAGTTAAAACTGCAACTACAACTACACTGCGCTGCCTCCAACCACTTTTCGATCCATCAGTGGGTTCGCTCTGCCATCCATGATTCACAACAACCAACCTCTCCTATCAGTTTCCTATCTTTGAAACTTCCGCCACCGCCTTGTGCGGTACTACTGGTACTACATTATTGGTTTTTGCGGGAATTATATATCCTATCCATTATCAATCGAATATCTATCAACCAGTACTTCATGGCATGGGATACTGTACAAGGTTTTAACCAATTCCTACTAGAGATGGTGATCCACATGGTTTTCAAAGTTGTTTTGGATACGTGATTCCAACACCAACTAGAAAATAAGTTAGTAGCTGCTTTTAGATCAAAATCCCTCTAGAATATATCACATTTTTCAAGCGTGTTTTGATGGGTCAACAATTTGCACTATATATGTATCATGTTTGCTGGTCTGTGCAAGTTGGAATGCTTGGAGTATGGCCGGGTCATGCCTTTGTAAATTGTTTCACAACCTGACGTCACGACGTCACTAGAGATGATGATCAGCTAGTTGGCAGAATCAGGAGAATAATGCGTCACTTCAGGTTGGTGACTTGTTTTCATTCGCACAGAAAAGTGGTAACGGTGTAAACATGGGATTACTTGCGATGGGATTTAGTCTAGATCTGGATCTGAACTGGTAGTCGTTGCACTCACAAAGTTTGATACATTGGCAGACTCTACAGAAAACGCAACCTTATTATTATAATATATTATAATCAGATATAATGGTTTTCTGCAAAATAGTACAGAGACCCAAACTAGTCGAGGGTCTTCTCAGTAGGCAGGGTCTATTCTATTCGGTGCCGGTTTCTGAAAACCCTGACTCATAGGAACACATGATCGTTGTACCCTATGGACCCAATATCCATTCTTTTGGGGAAGCCACCAACCAATTACAAACTGCAATTGTGTAGAAAAAATGCAAATCATTTGCAGGGTATAGATCTATATGTGGAAAGTCAGTTTTCCTGTCCTCAAAGACCTTGTATGAATTGGCATGGGCATATATATATATATATACATAAACATGTGGACACCAAAGTCTATGTGGGATTAGATGCAGTTCTATGTGCCAAAAGTATTCCCATCTATGCTTGTATGTAGTCTTGCATACGAAAGACAGCACTGAGGCGCCGCCTCATTTGTGGGATAACCGGGGGCGTGTGTTTCAACATTTGCTGAGAAGTTTTGCGCATGTCCCAACACAAGGGACTCAAAGACCAGATGCAAACCCCGAATCATCCAGATTTGGGGTTCAAATGCCTAGATGTGGACATTAATCAAGGTGTATGCATGTAATGCGATGCAATGCACTGCACTGCAGTGCAATGTAATGTAATATAATGCAATGTGATGTATATAATGGAATGTAATGTAACATAGTAAAATCGAACGCAACGTACTGTATGTATGCATATTTAAACCAATGTATTTATATTTATATATATATATATACACAAATACACCTATACACATATACACATACGTACATACCTACATACCTACATACAGACAGACAGACAGATAGATAGATAGATAGATAGGCACATACATATAGATAGATAGATAGATAGATAGATAGATGGATAGATGGATAGACGGAGAGATAGATGGGTCGATAGATAGAAAGAAAGATGGATAGATAGGTAGGTCGATAGGTAGATAGATCGATAGATAGCTAGATAGATGGAGAGATAGATAGCTAGATAGATAGATAGATAGGTAGATAGATCGATAGATAGATCGATAGATAGCTAGATAGATTCATTCATACATACATATTACATACATGCATGCATACATACATACATACATACATGTGTATATTTGTGTCTGTATATATATATATATATATTTATATACATCACAGGTCATCCAGGTGTCGAATCTACATGATCAAAAAAATCACTCGTGACATGTTGCCAGACTTGATTGCAATGAATGGGATGGTACAAGGTGGTGTCCCCCAGATATATTTGTTGGTTTATAAACACCTTGCCATGCACAGCCTGATTGAGGCCGTTCCTTTCCACGACAGACCACAGCAGAGTCCCCGCGGAAAGTGCCTGCAAGGGCCCTGCAGGTGGTGATGGAACGGGTGGGAGGTTTCTGGCGTTCGGATGTATCAGGGATTTTGGTGTTGGGGATGTTTGAAGCCACATGGTGGTTGTCTGTAGTGGGTGAAAAAATTGAAGCAAGCATGATCCGCGGATGATCATTGCGATGTTTTGGCGCTATACAGCCATATAATTTGCCTTAGTTTGCTTTACTGCTATATTATCCTGTCAGTACTTTGGGACTGACTACTGTCAGTTTCATCATCCAATTTGCATTGAAGCATCCCGTTTGGCGTGGGCATTTTTCTCCACCGTTGTCTAGCAGTTAACATTGACAGCTTGTCGAAGGGACGGAGTCAACAACAAATAATGGAGGAATCGAGGATGTAAGGTGTAATCAAGCAAACCTTTGGGTGTGATGCCACCAATCAAAACTGTCATGAGTCATGAGCCCTTTCTGTTGGAGGCATCGAAGGGGACCACGCTGTTCCCAGAACGCCTCTATCCTTTTCCCAAAACAGTGTGGCCACACTTGTGGTTCTTACGGTAAGTGTTAAGGCGCGGTGGTTGATCGAAGTGGTCCCACCCATGTCCGGCAAATTTGGTGACCCTTACAACGAAACGGTGGCCCGCGGACCTCTCTTCCAAAGGGCTCGTTTTACTAGCGTGCCGCGCTCGTTTTTTGAGCTCTGTCCATTTCGTGCGGCAGGCGCGGGACATCGGGGACATTTTGACGTCTTAAACGTCCTTTAACGTGACAGGTGCAGGACATGGGACACTTTTTCATCTGCGTGGCAGGCGTGGGGCATTCTGCACGTTGCTGAAACGTTGGCAGGCGTGGGTCAAAATGAGATGTGCTTTGATTTTGGAAGTCATATATCGTGTGGCAGGCGCAATATTTGATGAACTTGGACGACGTTTTGAAAGGGCCGAAAGTCTCTGTCGTCGAATTTGCTTTTGGAGATGGTGATGATTCTGTGGGGCGGGCGCAGGGCTTCGAATGCCCCGGGCTCATTTTTCGTGGCAGGCGCAGAACTTCGTAGACCTCGGCAAAAAAGTGGCTGAGACCTAGGTAATAACGTCTTTTTTGTTCAGTTTTCATGGTGCGCGCAATGTTTTGTTAAAATCCAACATGTTCTCCCGCAACCCTCTCGTCGCTTTAGGCCTCTCAGATCGCTCTCGTTGTGGCGCAGTGCTCCTTTTGAGATCGCTCGCGCTACCTTCTCGTCACTTGGGCCTCTCAGATTGCTCTCGTTGTGGGGCGGTTCAAGGAGACCTTGTGCAGCGACCTTGACAAATAGGTCTTTTAGGGAGAGCTTGAAAAGATATCTTGCCACGGAGACCTCTTATAGAGATCTTGCACAGACAGAGAGCTCTTATAGACAACTTGTACAGAGATCTTGCCAAGAGACCTCTTTTACAGTTCTTGTACAGAGATCTTGCCCAGAGGTCCCTTTCAGAGATCTTGCCAAGAGAGCTCTTACACAGAGCTTGGGCAGAGATGTCTGAAACCGATATTGCCAAGAGACCTGTTCTAGGGAGTTTGTACAGAGAGCTTGCCAGGACACCCCTTATATACGTAGATCGTGCACAGAGACATTGCATAGACATTTCTTGCAGAGATCTTGCCAAGGAGGTCTCTTGGATAGATCTTGCTAAGAGAGCTCTTATAGGGATCTTGTACAGAGATCTCATCAAGATATCTTGCCAAGAGACCTCTTTTAGGGAGCTTGTACAGAGATCTTGCCAAGAGACCTCTTTTAGAGATCTTGTGCAGAGATCTTGCCCAGGGGTCCTGTGCAGAGATCTTGCCAGCAGAGCTCTGAAAGAAATGTTGCGCAGAGATCTTGCCAGGAGAGCTGTTATAGAGATCTTGTACAGAGACCTGGTGAAGAGAATAGTTTTTTTGCTCAGAGATCTTTTTTTAGAGAGCTTGAACAGAGATCTTACCTTGAGATCTCTTTCAGAGATCTTCTGTGGAGATCTCTTATAGCACCTTGTGCAAATAGCCTCACAAAGGGATCTTGCACAGCAGATTTCTTCAGAGAACCTCTCAAGGAAATCTTGCGCACGATTTTCTACAAAGATCTTCACAAAGGCTTGCAGAATCCAATCCGGTATCTCTTCTTCCAGAGATTTCCAGAGACCACCTTGAATGAACACCATGCTTCACTACTAGGGTCGCTCTTGTCCTGCTAGCTTGGAGCTACTGATGTTTGTGGGGTCGTTTCCAACTTTCCCTTTAGAATCCTAACTACACACTGTTTGGGGTCCCTTGTGTTGGGGCTCCAGCTATTGGGTTGTCAAAGCTCTGCCATAGATACAGGGGCCATACTGGATCCGATACCAAACAAGGGACTTGTTTGGAAGTATGCAATCTTGGGGGGGGAATCAAAAATGACCGCATTATCGCTGGTAGTTGATCACTGATAACTCATGCGCAAATATTGATGGGATTCGTAGAGATTCCCTTCCGGTAATCAAACATGGCAATGGAGAATCCATCATGTCTAGATTCTAGATGCCCATATCATTTGTTCCCCACGCACGCAGGCTTTCAAATTGCCACGTTTGAAAACCGGAGGGTATAGATCATAAAGCACCCCATTCATTTTCAAATTAACAAAGAAACATGTATCTACCATTAAACCAATCCCATTATTGTCACTGTCATTCACTATCCTTATTTTGACCCCGCGAGGATGATCCCCCGGATCCGCTACAAATAAGGGATGCGTTGAAGCAGCACGTGACCTGTTGCCGATGTGCGGCTGTGTTGGGTCAAGGTTTGATTGGTGCATTGTTGTTTGTATTCATAATTGTCATATTTGGTTAACCAGCAAAAATTGTTTTTTTTGTGTGTAAGGTATCTAAGGTCAGCCATGTGGACAACAAATTGTGGGCTCACAAATCAAGGACTCTATGGATCTCTATGGTGATTTATATTGGGATCTACTTGATGGAAAAACAATTCTGTACAGAAACATATTATGATCTGATGGTTCTGAAAATGGGGTATACCTCGAACTTGTGGCAATGCTTTGACGACAATTGAGCACTGGATTCCTCGGGGCACCAAGGAGAATTGGCCTTTGGTAAACTAACCTGGCCATGGAAAGTAGAGAGAGCGCTCCCCCAGCTACAAGTTGGCATTTAACCCCTTCAAACTAATTCACTATACCCACAAATCAAGTCGTAAAGTTGTTCTTTTTTACTGACTGATTTACCCGTCCTGTCCAGTATGATCCATTTTCATGCCAACCTCTAAGCAGTGAATTATGTTAAAAAGTTGGGTTTACTCCCAAGCAAATTTCTTAACATAACACCAGCCTTGTACCCCCTATTTAGTAAACTGCAGTTTGATTTGCTCTGGGTTAACACGCATTTTTTTGGAAGGACATGGTGCCTGGTACCAGCGCTCCAGCCCATGGGTCGTTCCTTTAGGATGATGACGCAAATCAGAGCGATGATGAAGAGAATGCAATGCAGCCCAAGTCGCTTGGAGCCAATGAAACGCTGAATATGGCAATTTAAATCAATTTAAGCTGCTCGTATAGACATATGTATACATACATAGATAGGTTGACAGATAGATATTGGTGCATGAATGTGTGATATGTTATATAATTATATATACATATATTATATATACATATATTATATATACATATATTATATATACATATATTAAATATACATATATTATATATACATATATTAATATATATTATATATAGTGCCGGACGTACACTTAGAACATCAAAAAAAACAAATTTTCAGATTTCACACTTAGAACTGCTTGTTTTGTCAGTCGGCCCCACAGTTAGAACATGCAACTAGAACATCCGACCATGATCTTCTAAGTGTGGGACCGCCAGATGTTCTAAGTGTGGAGCCCTCGCCACCTAATGGTTGCTTCTCTATTTTTATACATGTCGTATTTGCCTTGGGGTGCTCACAATCCACTGTTAAAGGGATGGGTGGAACTGAAAGAGAAACGCATTATTTTCACTATATTGCTAACTATAAGTGAGCCTTTCCTAAAGTAGACAGGTTTTCTGATAGGTGGAGGAACATTTATTTGCTCCGCAAGCATTCCTTGCATTTTTTGCATAAAACCCAGAGTGAAACGGAGTGGACATGAATGAAGAAGTTGTATATAAGTGCTTTTCCAAATTTCAGTATAAGGCAACTACAAAAGATGCAAAAACAGGTGCGGGAAACTCACACTTAGAACATCTCTCGCGCCTATGCATTATTTGTTGAGTTAGTGGTTGCAGAAAAAAAAATCAGTTCAAGGTTTTTCCGAGTGGACAGGGTTCACAAAGGTTGACCGACAGGTTGGGAAAGCCCACAAATAGGCAAGTACCTGTCACCCTGAGTCGCTTACAATTTTGTTTGTGAGGCCATATATATATATATATGTATATATATATATGGTGAGCAAGAGTGGAAAGGGAAGAAAAATCTCAGACTCTCTCAAATACAGAACGGCCGTAATTGTAAAAACCTACCAACTTTTGGTAAAAGCTGCCACTTAGGACATCTCTCACCTGCAGGGTCTCATTCTCTTGGGGATAGGCGGTTGAAACTAGAATGAACAACTGAAAAGATTTTTCAGCTCAAGGTTTTGCTGGAAAACACTGGCTTGGACAGGTTGCCCAAAAAGGTCGGGTAAACCCCACACTTAGAACATCCACCTCCTCCAATTAATGGGTTTCTGACGTTTGCTCATGTCTAGACTATGTTTACAAATCATTTCAATTCAGAGGCGGTTGACATGAAAGACAAAGGGCAAGGATGTTCAAGGTCAGTTGCAGGACTGTATAAACATACAAATATGTAAGGTCAGGTGGGGGAGGCCCCACACCTTGAACATCTCTCTCACCTTGGTGTCCTCAAAAGCCATTTGTTTCTTCAGGAATAAGGGTTGGGTCTGGAAAGCGACATGCATGAAGTTGAAGCTCAAGGTTTGTAGGGAGACAGGTTTACCCAGGTTCACCGATAGGAGGCGCAAGCTCCACACTTAGACCATCTACCTTTCTGTATGGCCCTTTGGGTTCCTGATAATCTTCGTTTTTGTGAAAAGATTCTTAAGTGGGGAGAGGATGCAACGGAAGAACAAGCTGTAGTGGACGAAGGGTTGGAACTGGGAAGCAAAGTTGAAATGAGTTGCAAGTTCCAGGAAACGTAGACTAGACATGACTAGACGGGTTCACAGCAGTTCCCCAATATGTGGGGTAAACCCCACACTTAGAACATCCACCTCCCCTCATGGGTTCCTGACGTATGCTCATGTCTAGGATATATTTATACAAAAATGTAGCGTCAGGTGGGGGAGGCCCAAACTTAGAACATCCCTCTCACCTTGGGGTCCTCAAAAGCCATTTGTTTCTTCAGGAACAAGGGTTGGGTCTGGAAAGCGACATGCATGAAGTTGAAGCGCAAGGTTTTTTTAGGGAAAAAGGTTTACCCAGGTTCACCGATAGGTGGCGCAAGCTCCACACTTAGAACATCTACCTTTCTGTATGGCCCTTTGGGTTCCTGATAATCTTCGTTTTTGTGAAAAGATTCTTAAGTGGGGAGAGGATGCAACGGAAGAACAAGCTGTANCATCTACCTTTCTGTATGGCCCTTTGGGTTCCTGATAATCTTCGTTTTTGTGAAAAGATTCTTAAGTGGGGAGAGGATGCAACGGAAGAACAAGCTGTAGGATGTTTTAGTTCAGGTACATGATCGGGTAGATATTGACTACTGTAGGATCAGGTGAGGGGAAGCTCACACTTAGAATATCCCTCTCACCTTGGGGTCCTCATAATCCACTCTTTTCTTGTGGACGAAGNGATATTGACTACTGTAGGATCAGGTGAGGGGAAGCTCACACTTAGAATATCCCTCTCACCTTGGGGTCCTCATAATCCACTCTTTTCTTGTGGACGAAGTTTTGGAACTGGAAAGTAGCGTCCGTAAAGTAGACCGTCTAACAGCTGCATGACATACAACATACAGACTC
Source organism: Symbiodinium sp. clade C Y103 (assembly GCA_003297045.1). Classification (NCBI taxonomy): domain Eukaryota; class Dinophyceae; order Suessiales; family Symbiodiniaceae; genus Cladocopium; species Cladocopium sp. clade C. The sequence continues at coordinate 224,450 of BGPT01000601.1, read as the reverse complement.
TCAGGTTCATCCATTTAGCCCCACAAATGAATACGAACACATTAACTGTTCTCCAACGCTCGGATAAATGCAGTCACTCTCAGCATACGTATTGTGATGTTCTAAGTGTGAGGCCTTCCCCATGGTATACTCCCAAAAGCATGGACTCAGTTGCGAAGGGCAATCAAACCTCTGAACTAACATATTTTTCTTGCCTTTTCATATGACAATGTATGGGGGATGTTCTAAGTGTGAAGCCTCTGCAGGGCACGGTGTGATTCAGTATCAAATGGGAGGTTCTAAGTGTGATGGTTCGCTGATGTTCTAAGTGTGAGAACGGCTCCCCGTGAAAGTTTTTTTTTTTTTTTTTTTCCACTGATGTTCTAAGTGTATGTCCATCACTCTATATACATATATATTTAAAAAAATATATATGTGTGTGTGTGTTATATGTGTACTTGCATGCAATCACATGCATACATACGTATGTACATCCACAAACACACACACACATATATATATATATACACGCACACACATCCATATATCCGTAGCTTAATACATGCATAGGGGCATACACATAGTACATACAGATATCCATCCAAGCACGATACCACCATGCATCCATCCATCCGCCCATACATACTTACTTTATCTATCTAGGTAACAAGAGGTCTACACACAGTGATGAATCAATCATTCGCTTCATGTATGCAAGTATCTATTTTTAAACCTATATCATGTATATGCATGATTGGGTCAACATTTTTTTCATATGGAATCACCCATTTACGGCTAACAAGGCAGGAAAACTCATTCAAAATAATTTGCAGTTTCAAAACAGTTAAACATCATCCCGTCACTGCACAATTACCAGCCTTTTTCCATTCAGAACAAACAAGGGACCTATTGATATGTTCATGGGTATAACCGTTATTGGTGAGAACCATCATAAGTCGGGATATGGGACCCAAATAACTATCGCTACATGATGTTACACCATATGAGTAGTAGAGTTATGAACTGCTGGGACAGGATTGTGTTAGCCCATTAAATTCATGTTTTTGCACCCCACATTGATTGCATATTCCTGCAGATTTACCCTTCACGGAATGACGCAACTTAAGTGCAATTTGTATTTTTTCAGTCTCGACATTTTTTTGAAGTTAATGGCATGTTAGGTGCACACATTGAAAATACGTCAAGGACTGAACCGCACAACTTTTCAGAAGCATCTCCAGGTCCTTCGCTCGCACCGAGGAAAAGCGCAGGGAAGAAAATGGATAAGTTCTTGACCCGAACAACCCGAACTGAACAAGAACCTGATGCAGAACAACTTTGGAAGATGAAGACTCTTGGAATCTTTTGGAGTTTTTATCATATTTTGATGTCGCTGTGAAAGAGGATGGTCATGGAGGCATCACACAGACACAATAGGTATAATGCCGGAAACAATAGATTATTTTACAGTGTGACATTTGTATGCAAAGAGTGTATGAACAGATGTTGTATGTAGTTTGTTGCAGGATGCGATGTGACCGTGCAAGTAAATATGCCTTCACTGGAACAATATGACATGAACAGTACATATATACATCAACTACTGGTATATACTTACGCGCATGTGCACAATCCCGAAGGAATATGTTTGCAGCATGTATATATAATATACTATATAGTTATATAATTACTGTAGATGTGGATATGCGTCTATGCATATCGACGTGAATATGTAAATTCTGTGTATGATGGTTTTGGTGAATATACAATGGAACTACAATGAAAAACTGCCACCCAGACCCAGTTTTGAATTGAAATTTGAAGCTAAAAACAAATTGGCACATATCAGCCAATTTCTACCCGTACTTGTCATTGTCAGGTCTGGTATATACTCAGATATTCCGTTTCTAGAGTTTGGAACCAACATAGAGATAGCGTGCTTCTCGAACATATTATATAGTACATTCGTGATGACATGTTGAACATGTTCCTTTACATTTTGTGTTCTTGAATCCGAAGGATACACCATCGCATGGTGAATGTCTCGTAAAAGGGGATCCTGAATTCCATACAACCCACGTTTGAGGCGCTTTAGTTGACCCAGATTTGTATTGACAGGTCACGCCTCGCCTTTTCGCAAATGATATACTGTACACGTAGCTTGTTACTTGTGAAGTAAGAATGCCACACACACACATCCAAAATTACCCCATGTAGTTTTCAGAATGTGTGGTTGATTAGCAGTTCCAGCCACCTAACCATGGTGACGGACGCTGGTGAGGAATGCCCAAAATCCCTGGACAATCCCTGTGTTGGGTATATATATCCGCTTCGTGATTGGCAACAAGAAAAGCAGATGCCAACTATTTGGGCGAAATAAAAAAACATTAAAAATAAAAAGCAATTTCCAAGCAGATTCATCGCATTTGCAAAGTTGGAGGCACATCCATAGGGTCTGATTGTTTTCTCCCCACTTAGGGTGCAGACCTGGATGGACTACATTGCTGGTTTCCTCGTGCTACGAGCTTTAGGGGTATGACTGGGGGCAGGTCACAACGGCAGGAGTAGCCTGTTGTGTTTGGGGTTCCCATGATGTCATGGCTGAATATGGCTGATAGTTACCCATGATTTTATAGAAATTCCAAGGTTTTTTTCTGGAGGTGCCGTAGTGGTTTGATGCAGGTTATTCGGATGGCAACCAATATCAACCACCAAAGGTAGCGGGCCCGCAGCCAGTTCAACTGAGTTGGGAGTATAAGTTAACTACACACACAGACTTTTTTATCTCTCTCTCTCTATACGATATGATATAATATAATACTATATCATATTATATATAGATACAATATTTACAACTCGACGGGTAAGTTTGTTTGTAACTTAGATATATGGGATATATGGTGAATACTTCAAGTGACTACATGTCAATTTGGAAACATGTGAAATTCAGCACTGGACAAATCCGTTACGCTAATATCCTGGCATCTTGTGAGCTATGTGTTGATCCGATTAGGCGGCGATATAGATATGACTTCCCTGGAGATTGATTGAATTCATCCATTAGGGAGTGTAGTGTTGACAGGGACCCAACAGATCTTTGATGCGATAGAAGCCATGCCATGGCATATTGAGTTCAATGATCAATCCGTACCACACTTGGTGATGTTTGCACACTTTTGGTCGTTCACAGAGGCGACAGTCACCTCAGGTGATGTTCAACTCATTGGTGATGATGATGGCGCCTCGACTGCGGTGCAGCGGTGGCTTAGAGGACCAGCATCAGTGTCATCAAACACGGCCGGGAAATCACCCATTAAGGGCCTTTCAATGGGAACGTCATCGAACTAAATTGGAGACTGTCGGATTTTCCAGCCACGTTTGATTACCAGAGCATATTGTTTTAAGATTCCTTGATCGGGAAGATGAATGGGGAACCCAATGATTTGGGAAGATTGTATCAGTGACATGTCGTCTACCGGATGACCGGTGCAGATTTTCTGGTCGATTGGTTCACCAACGACTGGCTCCAAAGCCAGAAATCTGGTTCTCAGTTGCAAATTGGCTTCAGGTCCTGATGCTTAAATCCTAAGTCTGAAAAAAACGCAGGTCCTTGTGGGTCTGCACACCTTGACCCTGAACAGTTTTTTGAAATGAATTTCAAGTGATTTAACATGAGATTAGCAGTGTTTCATGTATTTGAGATTATGTTAACATATTTTCACATGGATCTTTTGCGTGAGGTAAAGGGTCGAAGTTTCCTGAAACGGATGCTTTTTCAGAGGTTCAAAACTCGGCCGCCGGACGGCAGAGCCGAGGAATTGGAATTTGAGGGGCGAGCTGCCGGTGTTTTAGCGACTCGCTTTGGAAAGCGATTGCGGTTGCTACCCAAAAAAAAAACAAAAAAAAACGTGTCTCCCATTCAGAAACAGATCTAAGATTGGGATTTGGAGGAGATGACTCCGGTGCAGGCTGAAGTTGATGTTTTTGTATCCGAACAGATGGGATTTGGAGTAGCGAAATGTGCCCCTGGCTGCAGGTGGGACACACCAGCCACCTGGACATCCATACTTTAGAGGAGCGTGGATCTGGGAATCTGGTGGTGCTTGGATGTTTGATGAGTGCTGTGTGCCAAATGAGAAGGTATGTATATAATAAGAATTAATAAGACATCAATGTCTATATATATATATATAGCATATAAATAGCATATAGTATATTAATACAGGAGAATGTACACATATACGATATTATACGATCCAGAGAGTTTTCTCCATAGAAAAATCAGAATGACGGTGACTCAAACTCAATAAGTTAGTTGAAAACCACTTTGGCCCCCATTTGCTCAATGACTGAGTCTGCGGTGACTTGAATAAAATAGGTTTGTCCAACCATGGACCATGGAGCACAACCCCTATATATATATAATATGCTATAATAATATCATATATAATCATCACATTCTGCATGACGGGCTAACCTTGCGGTCTGCCCCATGTTTAGAAACACCCGTACATTTGTTTGCACTCTGGAAGGGGGGTTGGCTTGGATTGACAATGTAAAATATATGATGATATGGCTTTGTCTCAAATGGGAGATACTTCACATTACCTCACACTTTCAATTTGAATGCAGATCATGATGATCAACCATGTGATTAAGTACCCTGTTTTCAGACGAATGTCTTTCCAGAGTATGCTTTAGAGTTGTTTTTTTTTCTCACAAGCTCAGACCCTCCGTTTGTACCCATGAAAATGTTTAAGGAGTGCTCAAAGTGATGGGTATACTACTTCCAAAAGAATGGTTGTACATGGTTGTATTATCCCATCAGCAAAGCTACACGACTGACCCTCCGGGGACGCAGTTCTATGCCGTAGGACAAGTATAGCATATGATCACAATTCTGTGGGTTAAGTCCAAAATTATGGTGGTACTACCCATGAAAGTCAGAGTTATATCCACTTAAGAAAAATCAAAATATTGGGATACATTGGGGATGATCGAATTGATGACCAAATTATGACTGACATATGAACTTATGAGTGCTATGCCCCCAGTTCGTTAGCTAAGTTCGTTTGTTTCAGTAGTTGAACGATTTGATTTATGACATGATACAACGAACAGTTGATGGGTTTGTACACCAACAACACATCACTAGGGGGCCCCAGGACCAGAAACATGTTTTGAGCCCCTGTAGGTTGTGATTTCATATCCCAACTGGTTGATATTGGTGTCTAAACATCTTCAAATGACTTTTCAATGGTGGATGATACACACTTTTCTCTACAATGAACCCTAGTCAGTGGTGTCACAAACCACCACACACTGCTGATTAATGGAGGCTTCTAAAATGGTGGTACTCCCAAGTCATCCATTTCAATAGGATTGTCTATTATAAACCATCCAGCTTATCGGGGTACCCCGATTTATGGAAAGCAAAAATGGTTGAAGTGCACCTGCGCTTTGGACTTGAAGAAAGGACCTGTTCTTAACCTTGGACCGAGTCTTTGCCCTTTGGCCGATGCGGGATGGCCAACGAAAGCAAGAACACGCTGGCGAGAAATAGATAGCTTGCCATGTATATTTATATGTAAATGTATATGTACATAATCAAGTTACAGTAATAGATAATGTGTATACTATATATATACATTTACATGAAGCATGTGATATATATGTATATATGCATGTACTATATATATATAATTATATATACATATTTATACATAGATATATAAACTGGTAACTATGTTTTTTTCTATTTGATAGGTGTTTACATTTGTGTTTGGATCCAGCACTGCTGCTTGAAACGACCCACCTCTGAAGGTAAGTCTTCATGAAACCATGAATCCCACCTTGAAGCAAAACCTTAATGTCACCATCAACAGCGCTGACAATGGGATAACTTATCCCAGACTTTTTCCATTTCCGTGTTTTGACGTTTTTTGTTGTCCCAGTTGGATAGAAACCCATTCCAGGATGTTTTTTTTTTCCATGGCTTTCCCTGACATGATTGGGGACTCTTTTGAAACCAAGGCTTTGCGTCTGTGATTGCACTGATTGACATATTGGGGCAACCCACGCAAGATGTCTCCAGGATACACAAGGAATTGGTCCAAACACATTTCCTGTTCAGGGTGTGACTCTTATTTCATCGGCTTTGCAATTATACAGTTTATACTATGTTACTTGGACCCTGCAAGTATCTATGGAACTGGGAAATCGATTTAAAAAGTCCAAACAAATGGGAACACAATTAATTACCTGATTTTTTTTTGGTACGTATTGGAGGGTCAAACTACCATATCCTTATTTTCGGCTGAGATCAGCGTGCGTTCTACAGATCTACCCTTGTGTGTTAATCAGCTTAGGTTTGATGCCTCATTGATTATTTAACACCCCCCGTTTGGATGGGGATTTCCTATCGCAGCACCAGTCATTTCCAGCGCAAAAATTGAGGTCTTCCTCTTCTTCGCAGAGTGGTCCGTTCGATTGCCCCATGGCGAATTTGGCATCCTTTCCTCCACAGTCAGCCATTGGCCAGCTAGGCATGAACATAAAAGGGACGTGAGATCACAGTGCCGATCTTTGATAGTAGTGGATGAATCATGAGTCGTTTTGAATGATGTTTTCTTCTTTATCAACCAGCAATTTCTAAGGGAAATTGTGGAATTGGTGGGAAAAGGAGTAGCAACAAAAGAGGATGAAACCGATGATACCTGGAGTGTCATGACGTGACATTGGTTACATATCCATGTCTGAGTTGGGGATGGTCCCAATGGTCATTTGTTGAGGTAGCCGAATGATTATGCAGGAATTCCCATGTGCTCTACCAAAGCACGCTCTAGAATCTAGAATATCTAAACACTAAAGTCAAATGCACAGATGTCATAGTCATAATATCCAATCAGTCATGTGTTCTTTTTGGAACCAATTCAGAATTTGAGACAGTTGGTGAGAGGGGCAAATAAGACTAAGACTAAGAAGCATCATGGCAAGGCAACAACTGCTGTCATGAATGCCAATGACTCCATTGCCATTCTAACAATGGTTTTGATGCCATGTTGAGATGGGGCAGATAGGAATGGACTCATAGGGCACTACACATACTTTATACATTATGCCTTCAGTCGTTGAAAGTCCGACCAAGATCCAAGGTATAGTTCCGTCAGTGGTCAGCTGATATAGATTCTTGAGTTGACCCTGGCTATAATGTGGGTGAACCCTTTTTATGGGTCTGGCTTAATTACAATGTTTAGCTGTTGTATAACTATTATGGTTCGTGTGTGTGTGGCAATTTGTAGTCAGAACTATCATTCAATTGTTGATTGGCATGCTGATTCAGTTTATTTATCCATCCTTTTTGATGTGTTGCACCTCAATTGGCGAGCATGTGTGTGTGTATGTGGGATGCCTGACGCAAGCACCAACCTAAGAATGGCAGTGTCATCCATAAAGACAACTTGGGATAAATATGGAAGAAAAATGGTAAGGTGATGCCAAATTAAAGAGTGTAATTGGTGAATAAGTTAGAGTAAGTACTGTATGAAAAAGTGACAATCGGTTCCGAATAACCAACAAGAATGCATCCTTTCTTGGGGCGGCTTGGACAGGGATATCCTCAACAAAGAGCATCCATTCAGGTCTTACCGAGGCCCCCATAGGCCCCATCAGTTGGGACTGGGCAGACTGGGCCCATGTGATTTTCGTCGGGAATTGAAGATGACATTCACCCATGCCGGTCCATGCCAAGCTATGCAGCGGTCAAGGGTAAGGGGAGTTTGGGTTTATATCATTGTTCTTCAAAGGACCATGACTATCCACAGTCCGCTAGCACGCCAACAATGAACCCCACTTGGGTATGGTTCGCAACTTGCATAATTGGGAAGTACTTCCTCGGGTCCAGCATATCAGCACCGCAACTTCACCAGTGATGTGGAGCCAGGTACGTCGAGAAGAAGAGTTGCTTGCCAGATTTGGCGCATGTCTTTTTTTTAATCTTTGAATCCTGCAAGCATTGGAAGATGTTCTTGCACATGGCACATGAAATTGACCATGTTTGAGGTCTCAATATCCCAGTCCTGGCATGAGTGATTCGTTGTTGGACTGAAGCTTCATCACTGCTATCCCTTTCTGTTGGATCCCAGAATCTGGTGAAAACCATGGTGTTCATTAAAATTCATCTAACTGTTTCAATTTATCAGCAACGATTCCTTCCAAAACTCCATCATCATTCTGTTAACCATTCTATATATACATATGTTTGCTTTCACAGAATACCCGTTCATGAGGAATATAAATATAATATATAAATATAAATATTATATTTATGGTGGTGCAAATATGTCTCATGAACCATTTCACCATGCAATGGAGTCATCCTGCGTGTCAATTCATTGCATGGTCCATTCATGTCATGAATGGTCCATTAAACATGTCAGATACAGTAATTAAATCTATTCCATCATGGAAGCGAGGTGGTCATCCAATCTCATGTGGGGTTGTCCGAAGACAGGTCACCCCCTTCCATCTACTGCTTCGTAACTTGCTTCATCACTTTCATTCCTCAAATGTGGCAGGTTTTTTCCTTGACGTGGCCAACCTTTTTGACACCTTCTTGGTGTTTGCTGGACTGGTGGATTTCGTTATCACCATAGTAATGGCCACAGAATCAGGCCTTGCACCCCTGGGCGGGCTGGCCATGGACCACACCCGACAGATGTTTCTTTTTTGTTTAGGGAGATCCCCAAGTGGTTGTTTCAATACTAGACCATGACCTGATTTGGGAGTACCACCAGTTTATGAAACCTCCAAATGGTCCCAAATATTTGGAAATCCTCACTAAACCATGGTCCCTGGATGTGTTTGACATGAATGGGGGAAGGATTACATAGGAAACGGCTGATGAAAGATTTTGGGTATACACTGAAGATTGAGTATAGCCTGAACATTTAGTATACCCCCAAGACAGCAACATCATTGACAATCGTACTGACAATCCATTGCACATCGGGGTTACCAATTTTTTGGACAAAGTCATGACTGGTGGAACGGTCTAGGAGGAACTTGTAGTATCATAGAAGATTTAAAAGATATATACCTGAGTCCAGTATTTATTCTCAGCAGTTTCGCTTTACAAACGCCAATTCGAGGCATGGGATATTTGATCTTCAAGAGATTCCGTCAATGTTCTCCAAGTGTATTTGAATATTTGATAGTACCGGACATATTTGGACCATTCTGGGTTGAAAATGGAAGCATGTCGCCACTGAGAATGGCCCAGGGAACAAGACAATGTTGGTGGATGCACCATTTGGTCCTTTGACTTCAAACTTTCCTTGACTTTCCATTTTTGCATACACGGATGGTCTAGTGGAAGAGTATGTGTGGCATTCCATGAAAATGCCGACCAAACATTGTTTTGTCACGTTTGCTATCTTTAAGACTCTTTAAGGAGCATGAACAAGATAGGAACGGCTGGTTTCATTTAACTGATATTTGGTTGCCAAGGGTGGAAACAAAATTGGATGGCTGGCTGATGGCCCCGGTTTTCTTTAGAATGCCGCGAAAATCAAGTGGGAACGCTGGATGTGTGGCTTCCAAACATTTTTTTTTATTCCTGATACTTGCAACGATTGCATGTCCCAGAAGAAGATGACTTTTGGGTGGGTTGAAACCACCAACCAGCAACAGGTGCCTCACGTAGCATCGTCGTGCTGCGGCTGATGCTTGTTTCGGAAGAAAGCAGAGACCAATCCAGGTAGATCATTCACTAAACCCAGATGCGGTGCACCAGAGTTAGCTAAGTTAGTGCAAAAGTAGGTCAACTGGAGTTTATTATAATTATGGGTTTATGGATGTTTCTGGTGATAGCTATGATTAGATGACAAGGGGACACCACTTTGTAGTACTAAGGACTGTACCTGTACCCCCTAAAAGAAGGGAAGGCAAGATGAAGGCGACTTTGCGATTGGTTCGATTTTTGTCGCCGCATTTTTGATATGCCGGGAAGCCTGCATCTTTTTGAATCGGTTTGATCATCAATGGTATCATCTATCTACGGTACATATACAAGAAGTTTTGCCATCGACCCGCCCACAAACTTTGAGAATAGATTTGATAGGGGGTTGAAAGTGATCATGTTGCTTTGGGAGTGTTTACCGGAGTCTATTGGGCACCAATCCTTGATTGTGTATAATTGTGTAATATTGTATGTATATATATATACATACATAGAATTATATATACATACACATAACTATATATATATATACACATTATTTATCATTATATACATGTTGCCCTCCAGAGGAAGACAACTGCAACGGGACAGTAGCAGGTTCACTGAGGTTGTCTTGAGGTCTTGAAGTTTGGGACGTCAACATCCTCAACAGGTAACTAGGTGAGAGGGCGATTCCTGTTGCTTTTCTCTGGAAGTTGTAGTTGGTGTTCCATGCTATACCATGACTGTTTACTTCCAGAATGTTTTTGGATCCATGGCTAGTACCAGAATGTTTTTTGTTTTTTTATACCTCTTATCTGTGGCTTGTTTCATGGGATGTGTATATATATATATATATACAGCAGCTAGAAATGCCATGGATCTTAGCGATAGAAACGTCATTTGCCACCCCTCAACACTGTGATATCATATCACTCTCCAAGTGAAACATCCATTTACAAAACTACAGATCTACAGTAAATTCAGTCTATTCCAGGACCTTGCAGGTTGATAAGGATTGCCCACTTATGGATGAGTCCACAATCCAAAGTAAACCTGTTCAATAAAAAATCAAGCAACAGGCAACAGGTTTGTATTTTGAATCTGAATTGTACATACATAACCACCCATGTTTTCTTGCACCATCGTCATCTGATCATTATGTTTGGTTACGTTTTCAATCTCCGTATCTGAGGTGGCGAATCTCCGCAAATCTAAGGTGGTGAATCTCCAAAACCAAAACCGTTTTGGGCATCCTTGGGCCTTATCTCGAGCCCAGGATGCGTGCTCTGAAGTCGCTACGTGCTATCCGCATGGTCCGCAGCTTGCGTTTCTTTCAGGCGACGATTTGACCCTGTGATTTCCACGACGATTTGCTGAGTCGTAAGCTAAGGTTTTACCAGAAGCACTGAATTCTAGGGACAACATCAGAGAACTACGGAGATTTGATCTGTTGGCTAAAGATTTGGTACCTTTGCACATCTTATTCGCACTTTCAGGGTCTAGGTGTGGACAATGAGGGTGTCCACAGTTGAAAGTGGATCATAGCTACCAAGTCACAACTGGCAGGGATTGCGGGTGTTGGTCAAAGCTTGCCAATGTTTCCTGATGCTTGGAGGCATTGAATCCGGCATTGAAGGATCCTTTTCTGGGTCAACTGGATGAGCACTTTAATAGACATGTTGATATTTGAATCATGTTCAATATTTCGGCATGAAATTCAGAGTTGCCTTGCCCTGAAAATGAACTGGATGAGCGGAAGGAACCTGCCAATTTCACTCGTAATATTGTTGAGGGTTTCTGTGTTGAGGTTGATGAAAAGGTGGCTCAGTACAATTCCTCACCAGCCTCCCCATTTCTTTCAAAAGCACATACAGACACGAATAAAATCAGATTAAAACATACAATCCATAGCCATAGTGAATGTGTTTGTGTGTCTATATATGTATACATACACATGTACGTATATAATTATTACAGTATGAATTTATTTGTTGCGAACTGCCCCATTGTTTTTTAATATGCTTCAGTCTAGCTTGGTGACACCATTTTGTTTACGCAGGCTGAGCCTTAGATGATATTTACTTCACTTTCAAAGTCCAATATCTATTGATATCTATTGTTATTTATTATCATGTATTTGAAGGTCTGGTTCACCAATAAAATCTGGCTCCATGATTTTCGTAGATATTTTGTTTGGTTGATGAAATTGATTAACCCTTTTGCAATCTGACCTGGCAGCTTGTATACGATGATTTTCCTACAAATGAGCAATTTGAAAACACACACCTTGTTGATTGACAAATTCCCATCGTCTCTGCTAACATCTAATTACTCACCGACCGAACATTATTTCGGGGAAATTTGGCTGCTCAAGTGACCTTCACTTTTCATTGGTTCGATCCCAAGGCTTAATGGTTTCACAATGTTAAATCCCAATCGGACAATTTGTTTGTTTTGTCTCGTGTTTTCTCCGATTATAGTATATAACATGCCCATTGGATTATGATTACAGGTGATTCAACCCATGCATTCATTGGTGAAATCCAAAGTGTTGATGGAAAAATCAAGAGTCTTGAAAATTGTTGGTGGTAATTGAAATTGATGGTAAAATCACCATTTAGTTCTGTATATTTATACATTGATCATTCTATTCTGAAAGTATTGATATTATATATTACGTTGTATTACATGATTCCAAATTCATTTTTCTATTCCCATACCAATACCTATACTGATCCTAAATTAGTTGAACGATAGCATATTTCAATATATTTTAATTCATCAACCTTATGAGAATCCAAGGCCGTCGCTCTGTTGGGCTATGGTTCTTTTGGGCCACTCGGCAAGCGGCGGATCGATGTTGATGTTTGAAGAAACGGCTGCTTCAGTTGAAGCAACAAGACATGGCCAACACAACTGTATATGGAACGATTATGTATATATATATATATATTATACGCACTTATACGTTTGGAGATGGGGACACGAAAAGATGTATATATATATATGTATATATGTACATATAAAGACACGCTTAGAGATGTGTATGTTGTTTTCTTGAACGCTACAAACGCACCAACAGCAGAACAGGGGATACCGCACTGGATCACGTTTTCCTTTCCTGGGGACATGGGATTGGATATGATATGGTATAATATGGTATACCTGGACCTACGTGATGACTTTGTCCCATAGCTGGATGTGCTTTGCCGCACCAGGTATTTTCATGTCGATGGGCGCTCTCTTGCTAGGCAATATGTTGCAGGACACGGTCACGATGGACCATGGAATCGGTCTGTTTTTAGATACCTTGTGACCTTGTGTAAGTAGTCTTTATTTTAGGAACCAACACAGTCCAAGTACACAAAAAACTGGGTAGTACAGTATGACCATGATTTAGGGAGTGTCATCCAGTTTAGCTAAACCAGATGTCATGATTTTGATACGATCTCCAGTCATCGATGAGACTTCTCATGAAATTGTAGCAAAATGATGTGTGATGGTAGTGGTGGATAGTTATGGACTCAAATTGATAGTGGACTGTTACACAAAGCAACATAGACCCCTGTCACACTCCCAGGGCATGCGGCTTGAATTCTAGTCAGTCGGGGTTGACTAAATTGAAATCAGAAGCGTGGACACATTCAGATCACGTCAACCAATAGATTAGTGGCAAATCGATGGATATTTTCATTTGAACAAACAGGATAAGAGTCTCCAATGGCCTTATTTTTTTCAGGATGGTGGTGCAACCATCGACCCCCCAGCGGTGTTGTGTTTGGGCAATCAAACATGGCTAGCTAGAAATCCATGTTTTACTTCGAAGATTTTCACCTATAACCCCCCATTTACTTTGCTTGGGATTTCCCATTGGCCCACCATGTTTGATGCACATCAATCTATGGGAAAAACATTTGTGAAGACCATGTTTTGAGTCCCACATAGGTTCTTAGGTGTCAAAAGCATGGCCATCATGGATGAAACGAAACGTTGGGACTGCCTGCAGTTGGATCATGTTTGACCCATAGACTAAGATTCCTGGAATGTTTACTTGTTGGAACATGTTTGAAATATGGTTCATTGCTCTGCAAATTTCACATGGTTGATCCCTCCGAAGCCAAACCGTTTGATCCAAAGCTGCCAGAGTTTGAGGTTTGGCTGCTCGATCAAGTTGGGCAAAGTTTCATCATGTTTTGCAGCCCCTGCTAAACAACGCTTGCAATATTTTGCCATAGGTCGAAGCAAGCTTATTTTGTGCATGACCGCACAAGAGCCTGTGAACTTTCAGATGGAATACACGTGAGTCTACCAATTGCAATTTCCAATGAGGTCAGAAAATGCTACCCTGAGTTTCAAAGTCAGCCATGCTCAATGCTAAAATGTAGCGACTGAAATTGTCCTTTGCTCCCTTGGGATTGTGTATGTGGCCCCTGCGCTCTGCACCATCCTACGTTTTATCTATGCATACATGTATATGTATGTACACATATACATCATATACATACATCACATGGTAGGTAAAAAGTGATCATTGTTTGATATGGGTATGGGTCAATTAAAGGCCTGGGGGACCACAGATTGAAGGCTTTTTTTAGTAGTAAACATCTAATGATTGGGATAGCCATATATCATATATCTATACTATTCCCCATTTGTTGGGAAAATGCTCATTGAGTTCAAAGATTTAGCTATCAATTGTGATTTTCCATAGCTATCTTAGTTTACCAGAGCTACACCTTTGATCCATTGGTGAAGGGATATATACCAGCAACATCCAGCAAGAAATGGAAAACTATGTTGTTGGTGATACAGTCCACATATACCCCCCTGTAATCTCACATAGATGTAGAAAACCCAACATTTTTGGATCATTTTCCTAGGCAAACCATGGGTTTTCCATGTTGATGTTATTTTACCTTAAGGAAATTGCCTGTTTCAAATACATGGGAGGATGATCCCCATCAATATCTTCCAGATAGGTTGAAACATGTTGAAACCACCTATCGGACATGGGGTTGTTATCTCCATCAGTTCCGAGTTACCCATGGCCACAGGCAACAGGTAAGAAATACACTCCAATGATCTTCGATGTTTGATTTGGTAGGGGTTCCATCGTTGCAGGAGTGATCAACCGGGATCCCACACCGTTCGAAACTCGTAGGAGTTTGTGATTGATGACACCTTCAACCGAGAGGATCGCGAATGGATTTGGAGACGTCTCTTGCCACTAAAGGCCATCAAAGTTTTTACTAAGTCTGTGGTGTTTGTTGTAGCGCTATTGCTTCCGCTGCTGCTGTTGCTGTTGCAATTGCCCTTTGTTCTGGTTTGCAATTGCCCTTTATTTGGGTTTGTTCAGCAAGAGCTGTTGCAGTTGTCGCTGTCGTGTTGTTCCCGCGTTCGACATCGTCGTTATTCTTGTTATTATGGTGATCACCACTGCCGACAGCGGTCACAGTGGTGGTCACGATGGTGGTGGTGGTGGTGGAGGTGCTCCTTCTGCTGCTGGCAGAGGTGGTGGGGGTGGTGATGCAGCTAGCTGGGCAGTGTTTTTTTCGTTCGATGACGCGTTTTTTTTTTGCTGTTCTTGTGTGATCTGGTGCATTTCTCCTATCTATTCTTGTTCTTGCTGTTGTCGTTTTGTGACAGAACTTGTGGCACCTGATATCTGGAGTCCTGAGTGGCACACGGAGGTTCGGAAGTTTCTCTTGATGATAAACCGCGCTGATTCAGATCCTATTGGTCCCTATGAGGACCAATCTCCATGGCAACCAGTTTGATAGGCAAGTCCCTGTGCTCTTGTAGAAATGCCTATTCAAGGCACCAGGGCAGTAGAAATAAACGGAAGATTGGAGCAGAAATGTTCAGAAATGTTCAGAATATATATATATGATTATATGAATATAATGTTCAATATCAATGATAACATAGGGATATGTATGGGTATGTCTGTAGCGTGGCAGAATTTGTGATGCTATTCCACAATCGTGGCTGCGGCGTCGGAATGAGTTTCAGTATAACAAATGGATACAAATGGCAGAACCTATTTATTCTAGAATTTAATCTGTCAGAAAATGTTTCGATCAGAATATAGTTCAGAAATGTGCGGAAGAAATGTCGGTACACGCGCCACAGCTTTCTGAGGGCGGAGATACGAAGTGGGCAATTGTTATGGAAAACGCTGCCAAGAAGCCCTAAGGTTGCAAAAGAGTTCAAAAGAAAAAATCAAAGTTCCCCGGAGTTGAACACATAGTCGTCGACAACAAAGTTGGCACAAAGTTGATCCGCACAAAAAGGGTTGACGGAAACGTCGGCGACGTTTGGTGGATGTTGGGTCGAGGTTTGGTTGTTTTTTTTGGCCAATGTTTTGTCGTCTTTCCTTGATGTTTTATCTTTGTTGTTTGATGCTTGGTCGATGTTTGGCCCAAGTTTTGTTGAACCTTGAACTTGTGCATCAGTGTTTGGAACTTGGAAGTTGTGTGCCATCTTTTCTTTGAACCTTGAACTTGTGTACCGTTGTTTGGAACTTTGAACGGACGTTTGTATATGTTTGTATCAATTTGTTTGAACCTGGAACCTTTGTACCAGCCTGGTGGTTGTTTGTCGGTGACGTTTGTTATTATTGTGCGTCTATCATTTTTAAATATTTTTAATATATTCCACATTCAGCGCTGTGAATTTGCTCTGACTCAGGATATGGCACGACAGCGCAAGCGATGTACACGCTCTTTGAAATTACTTTTGCTGGCGACTTGGGCAAAAGGTGTGTTGAAACTGCCCTACTCTGCGACTCTGCGGGGTTGGATTGACGCCAGTCTTGCGTGATCGGATGAATCAAGTAGAGATGCTTTGTGGAACTTTCAAAAGAGACTGTGTGCTTCGTCACGTAAAGATGTCAACACACCACCACATAGCACATGTTATTATATATATATATGTGTGTTATGTTTCAAAGTGGTTACTTTCGAATCAAGTACGGTATTTGTCGCCTCATGCATGCTTGCCAATGTTGGTTTGTGTTTGTGGATCATGGCTGCAGTGTTGGAGGCCAGACAAAAAAAACATATTTGAACTCTAGGAAATGTTTTTGCCTCTGAGATCAATCATTGACATCAAACAACACCTGCACGCGAACCTCGGGTGGTGGAGAAAACCATGTCACAGATTGTTTGAAATTGGTTCATTCAAGTGGCAGGAACGTCTCTGATATATTCATGCAGTTTTTTTCCAGCCCTACCCAGAATGATGATAATCATCCATGTGATAATGATAATGACAATCATGGCAATGATGAAGATGCCGCCTGACTACCAGTGATCCAACTGATAGTTTCCTTGGTTTTCGTTTTCATTCGCTATCTGGAAGAAACCTTCGATGCTTGATACCTGCGCCAATCACCTTCAGCTTCAAGTTTATTGTTCAGTGACATCTCCCTGATGCACCTAGGAGTCCTGGTTCTGTAGTGAAAGCATGAGTCAGTGTAATGGCTGCTGGCCATTTGTTGTTGACCATTCTTCCAAATCATCTCCGGTGGAAAGATTCTTGTGTTCCTGTGAACGACAATTATATAATCAATTCTGTTTCGCCCAGCCGGAAAGTCCAGGAAACTGGCCCACCAGTGCACGACCAGTCCTGGAGAAGGCAGTCTTGCACCAGAAATACGACTGTTCTGAACCAAGAATGGGACTGATGACGAACCAAACCAACACTGTGGATGAATAACTATATTTTAAAGGATGAACATCCAGTTCGCGCCGCCATCTTCCAATAGTTGTATTGCTTTGAATACATTGTTACCATACATATGGAGGTTAGTCACTAAACATGTCCGCCCCAACCCGGACGTTTCTCCATATCCACATAACACATCCGGACAATGTCATATACTTGTCACAAGAGGATGAACGAAAGCACTAGCTATACGCAGCGATTTTGACTTTGGGTTTCAGGATTTAGGGTTTTAGGGTTTCAGGGTTCTAAAGCTCATTTTGAATGAGGGATATTATGCGCGGTGCAGCTATTATTATTTTGGGTAATTACATCCCATCCGCCCAAGGTACCCTAATCATTACAAGATATACAACCCCTTCTTTCTACTGCTGATTGTGTCCATATAAGATTTGCACCCAAGTATGAAAGATCTCACAGGCTGGCTGGGTGGAGCTCTTCTCCTTCTTCACAGTGTCGTTTTGGAAAGCCTTGGGCATCCAGATAGTAGTAAAGCTCCATGAAGCTTCAACTGATGGATTTTGAAATTAATACCCAAGGATTTGACCCTAAACCCTTCCAAAAAAGTGGGTTTTGCAGAACACCAAGGAAATTGACCCTAAACCCGGTTGTTGCAGCCACATTGAAGTTAGCCCCCATTAGGGATTATATAAATAAACATTTGATATATAGATTTAGGGTTCCAGGGAGTTTGGGTTTATTTGAGAATGTAAAAGAACATGCGGAATCAGCATGGAGAAACGTCAGGGTTGCAGTGAACATGTCCAAGTACATGGCGGAACCCCCAACCATCCTCTGCTTGAAAGCGCAGCTCTTCAAACCCTGAGACACATTAAGCCATCCAAGGGATCATATATATATATATAATACTTGAATAGTATTTGAATTGAAGGGACATTGTTCTTCCATTTTCCACTAAAAACATCTAGAAACCCTTTGAAAAATGTTTGTGTGTGTGTGTCTGAATTTTTGGGGTACCATATTTTCAGCCAAACCCATGTAGTTGTATGGCATTGTATGGTTAGGCCGGTTAGGCTATCTTCGACGTTGTCACCGACCTGTTGCAGGTGAGTCCGTACTTTGTGCTGTTCTTTGTTCCATATATCTGTGCCTTGGCAAACCAGCTGCCGATTACTGACCTGTTTCTACCTAGAGGTGTTGGTATTTACGGGTTTGCCAGTGACAGTTCTTAGCATGCCATTCATCCGTTTGTTCCACCTGTTGTGTGTGTGTTTTTTGCTTTGTTTCCAGCTTTGGGAGCTGTCAGAAATGTGTCAGGCATCGTGGTGTTTGCGATTATCCGGGTAATCGGTGCCGTGTTTTTAAAGGACCAAGGGGATTGGCTTGCTGATTTCCCAAAGGATGGATGCGAGTGCACAATCTCCTCGGAAAGTCATGTTTGCAAGACGACTCAAAGAAACAAATCCAGACTCAATTGAAGACTCAACACAACTCAATTCCGGACTCAAAATCTGCATTTTTCACTGTTTTTGCCCAATGTTCAGAAGATTCCTCAGTCCTCAAGTTTTTCCTTGAAAATCGGCATTTGCAGGCGAAATCAGGCGAATGTTATTTTTGTTTTTGGTTCATTTTGATTTTTGTCTTGCTTGTTTTCGTTTGTTTGTTAAACATGTTTCCAAGACTATTCAATTTGAAGCGTCCTGGAAAAGAAACAAATCCAGACTCAACCGAAGAGTCAATTCCGGACTCAGATCTGCATGTTTCCCCTGTTTTTTCCAATGTTCAAAAGATTCCCAAGTTTTGCCTTCAAAATCGGCATTTTGCAGCCAATTTGCTTTTTTTTTTGCTTGAATTTCTGCTGAGTCTTTGTTCTGCTGTTTTTTTTTCTTTGTGTGTACTCTGATTTGTTTGGTTTGGCTGTTTTTTCGGGTTGTTGTTTATTTGTTTTTGGTGTTTTTGATGTTTTTGTTTTGAATCAGCACTTCTCTGGGCACTAATTGTCATAAATCTCACTCTCCATTTTTCTCTTTTGCGGTATCTATGTCTATGTCCTATCTATGACTCCAACTACCAGTACCAAGACGCTTGGGAAGCGCAGGACACACTGGATGCGGCTCAAAACGACGCTGAACAGCTGGTCATCGACCGCTTGCGACGCGCGGCGTAAGTCGGCCACGGGGCGGCCCTGCTGACAGATGGTGGTCGAGTTGCTACATCCCAATCATTCCATGTGTTGTGAAGGGGGGTGAGTTACCAGTTTTATTTCATCATATTTTTAGTGCATACGGTATGTTCAATCCCAGACAAGGGTTGCCACCTCAATCAACACTCCATGGGTATGGCGCCCTTGATGGGCTGCAGAGTCCCATCCAGCTCTGAAGCAAGCCATGGCAAACCCCACATGCTTCGCAATGGACATCTTTGATGTTGAGGGCCTATGGTTATGGTTCACAAACAAACAATTCAATGGTTCTTTTCCAGAGTTGGTTGAAAATAATCCCCTATCAGAAGGCGTTTCGAAGCATTCTGATGACTTGCAAAGAAGGATACGTACCTCGAAACCAAAAAAAATGTGAAACCACCAGCGCTGTACACCTGCATGTGGGGATTGTCGGATTTTGATTTGCAAGGTTTTATGAAAGCGAAGAATCACAGATGAAAACTGTTTTCCTTGTCCATTTTGCTACTCCGACTTCATGATATTGTAGGCAACTCATCATGTGGAGCCTGCGATTTGCATTGCTTACACCTCTGTGGGTCCAATCCACAAAATTTATCCATATTTTACCAATGACAGGAAAGCTGGCAAGTCCACAGCCACATGACCCGGCCGTTCTCAGGACTCAAAGAGCAGTACGTGAATAAACTCGAAGGAATTTTCCGAGTCACTTGGCAATGCGTGGCCACGTTCCTTTTTCCGAGGGCTCTTCCAAGAGGGGAAGGTATAAGGCATGAGGCTTCAACCTTTGACATGTACCTTGGGGTGGGGCACAAAAAAAAATAAACGCATCACAAAGAGGACTACTTAACCTCAAAAGAATAGGGCCGGATTTACATGGTCAATGGAGCGCGTTTGAACATAGGACACGCCCATGGAAAAATAGACGCCACCAATCCCAGCATCGCGGCAAAATCTCAAATCTTTGGATCCGGTTGCCCTACCACCTTCATTTTTCGTGATGCACTAGCCTTGGGAAAAGTGATCTAAGCATGGTAATGGTATGCAATGGTATTTGCATTTTTCCAACACTTGTGCCAAACCTCTAGGGCAACAACTGGTGCCATCACATTTGGTGCCTTCACATTGCTGAATAGGCACCACTTAGATGATCCTGGAAGTTAGTAAACGGTTATTAAGCATTAGTAAACTGTTTTAGTCAAAAATGCTACCATCAAACGAAAGCTTGCAATATCTTGCAATCAATGTTGCTACACATGTACATATATAATAATATATACATACACTGTATTTGGTCTGTTTTAATTTGCAAGTTATTATGACATGTTATGACCTAATAATGTACTAGGAAGATCTAGGAAGTTGCCATCTAGCCCAGGCACAATCCCACCCGCTGCCAGGCGATTGACGAGACTGGCAACGGCCTGATTTCAGAGGAGCGGCTCTCGAGCATCTTGTCCAACCCGCTTCTTGGCCAATGGACAGGTTGAAATGGTGCCTTAGTTTTGGGCCGGGCGCCCTGTAGAGGCCGTGTGTTCGTGTACCTTTTTGTCCCGTGCACATTTTTTTACATTTTTCTATGTTGTCCTGCTATCTTTCTTTTGGTCTGGTTTGGGTGTGGTTGGTTCGGGGTGGGGTTGGGGCAATAACGTTCTTAAAGATCGCCCGCTGGATGCTACGGCAAAAGATTTTTCTTGTCTTCTCGGTTGCGGAGGTTCAGGTTGGGGGTGGGTTCGGGGGTGGGTTCAGGCAATATTGTTCTTGCATTCTTGCATTTGCACTTCTACGTGCACAGGCACTTCAACACCCACTTCATGCCGGGTTATAGTAACACGTAATCATAAGATCTTCTTTGACACTTGCACACCTACTTGATGCTGCGTGGTAAGATCTTCTGTAGCAGTTGATTTTTTTCTACCTGACTTTACGACATCAAAGCTTCTCTTGCGTATGTACACCCACTTGATGCTACATCATATAAATTACTTGTTGTTACGTTGTGGAACTGTATCCTGCATTTGCACACCTACTTAATGCTACTCGTATGTTTCAAGACTACGTGATGCTATAAGATCTCCTTGTGCAGCATTCTTTTCCTAGCTCAGAAATTCCAAATGACTCCGAAAAACCGTGAACGGAGCGTGAAACTCCAGAAGCTTCTTTCAGAAGCTGGAATTGATTGAGGAATCTCATTTAGATTCTGTGGGGGAGAGACTGCATGCAGTTGGTTTAGGCGTGATCATTCATGCCAGATTCTTAGCATTCTAATCCGTTCCCCCTAATACTAAACCCCTCCCCCCCCCCTAATAGTAAACACCTCGGGTAGTTTTTAGTATTAGGGGGGTATTTATTATTAGGGGGACCCTAATAGTAAGCGCTAGACCTTAATATTAAAAACTNCCCCTAATAGTAAACACCTCGGGTAGTTTTTAGTATTAGGGGGGTATTTATTATTAGGGGGACCCTAATAGTAAGCGCTAGACCTTAATATTAAAAACTATTTTTCTCGATTTCAAAANAAAGTCAAATTGGCCAACCACAAATTTCCCAAAATTGGAGATGGACCCTAGTTTTTAGTATTTGGGGTACGTTTAGTAATAGAGGGAAGGGATTATTTTTATATATAAAGACATCATGAGATTGAAATTAGATGCATCACCTTTTTGGACATATTTAAGGTCAGCATCGCGATGATGCTGCTCAAGGGTAAAACCACAAAAATCTGGTAATTCAACAGAACCAGGTATTAAAACTGATCGTTTGCACATGACGTGGTTAAACGGGTACCTTGGACTTGCAATGTTTTAGATCCAATGCTAAGCGGGTTTTTTGGTGGTTCTATTTTTTGCACGGGCTAGGATGAGAAGGGGAACAAATCGGACAATTTACAATTTCAATATGAATGGAGCCACTACCGGGTGGTGGGCTTCTGTGTCGCCAACCAGATTCTGATGCCAACCAGATTCTGATGAAATCTGATCTGCAGGTTCTTGTTTTTTTTTCAATCGCATTTGTTTTTCATGTTTTGAGTGATATTGGTAAGGCCAGTCTTGTGATGGCATTCTCTTCAGATTGTCCAGACATGTCCAGACTCTATTCCGGGCCAACCCTTTCGGCTGCCATCTCTTAGGAAGGTGGCTGCTTACTTCCAAACCTTGGATCTTGACGTGTGCCTTGCTCTGCAAGACATCTGCAACCCTCTCGAGACACGAGTTGTTTGTCGGTGCACGAACATGATCTTGCTGTTTCATTTCATAGATTTGATGCTTTTTTTCTTTTGTTCGATGATGATTCGATAGGTACGATTTTTCAACAACCAACCAACAAATACTTGCCATACGCACATCTTGGTTGATCTCTTACAGTCCTGTGTTGTGGTATCGTCACAGCACGGAAAGGATGGGACACCAAGTGGCCCACATCTTTGGCTAGTTCGTGTGTTTGCTTCAAACATTTGGAAGTCTTGAGACACTCAATTTGGGGCGGACAGTCGTCAAAAAGGTGATGCTAGCTACTAGTTCAGTTGCTAGCAGAACCTGCACACACATATATACATATACATATACATATATATATATATATCTACACATATACATATATATATATATATATGGTCCAGCGTTCCCCCCGTGTGGTGTGGTGGCTCGGGGGGTGGAGTGGGGGTATGGGTCAGTGTATATATCCCCACTCCCCCCCCGTGGTGGGGTGGGGGGGTGTTGGGAGGTGGGGGGGTATGTTGTTTCTATGAAATATCATATGTGTACGTTTGTTTTTTTTTAATATATATATATATATATATATATATGTATGATTTACATGCTATGTTTGTGATTTTTGATTATTTTGATAAATACATATGTTTTTTATATATAACCTTTTAAACAAATATATATATTTATATTTACTGACATATATATATATATATGTATATGCTACATATGCTACATATATATATATATGTATATGTATATAAATAAGTATCTATATATATATATACATATATCTATCTTAAAATTTTCATGATATTTTTTAAATATACATATATATATATATATTTATTTACATATATACATATTTATTTACATATATTTTGATTTATATATATACGTATATTTATACATACATATGCATATATATATATTTATATATATATATTATATACATATGCAAACATACAATTATATATATACATATACATCAAGATATTGATACATATATATATATATATATGTGTAACCTGCATCTTCCTAAGTGCATTTTTGTCTTTTCGGCGGAAACTGCTTTTTCAGCATAGGGGCACTTTGTGAAGAAAAATATTTTTTTGATTTTCTACGTGGTTTGTTTGTTTGTCATGAGTTTACGTGACCCTGTTCTGCATCTCTTTTTTTCTTACAATTCTGCACCAGGCAGAATTGGTGAGATTTGACAAGGACATTCTGGCAAGACCCAAGTTGCTCTGCAAATCAGATATTTCCTCCAAAGCAAGATGTTTGGTGAAAGCGCTACATAGTTTATCTAGCTTCCTGGTGGGAATGTGTTGAGGTGCAGTTCATCCACGTTCATCGGCTGTTTGATTTGACTAGAGACTGTGTTTTTTTCTTCGAATGGATGTGAGACAGGCACGACTCTGTTCGAAAATAATCAGGGCTGCTCCTGAATGAGTGTGAACAGCCCGATGATGTCTAAGAA
>BGPT01000601.1:183869-200181 GCA_003297045.1 Symbiodinium sp. clade C Y103 | reverse complement strand
ACAGTCAATCAACAGTGGCTTACGCAACCCATGCACATTGTTTCCGTTTGAGCCTGTTGGTAGTGCCTGGTTTCACCCAGAGGTCACCGTTGATGTTGGGCAGAAGTTACTGATTCCAAAGAAATATTGATGACAGAAGCATTGTTGATTGGACAAAATATGCCGTGATGCGAATGCTTGAATTTCAGGGTTGACTCACCTCATGTGTGTGTGAGTCAGCACAATCTGTTTCACTACCGTTGTTTCCACTCAAACTTATGCTTGCAAAATTCAGGAAAGGGTTTTTCACAGCTGTCATGTCTGAGGCATGACCTACCTGAAAAAGGCATTTTTCATGTGCAATGACATTTTACTTTCGGAAACATAGTAAGTTTTGTTTTTTTTCAAGTAGGGACAGAAATTTTGACATTTAAAATTTAGGAAGGCGCAGGTATATAATATATTCAAATACGTGCTAGACTTTTTTGTATCATTGTATATTCAAATTACAGTACGTCACCTTTGTAATGTACTGAGCTGTTCTGTAATGTATTGTAGTGCAAGTGATGCCGTGTAATGTGGTGTAGTAGTGTATGTAAAATCTAAAGCAGGGTGTTGATTATAGCGAAATTATTCAGCAAAAGACAGGCAACAACCTCTCCTGTTCAGGAAAAGAGGACACAACAACCTCGGAGTTCCACGCACTGAAGACGAGCAAAAACAGCCAATGACAAACCACCTGATTGTCACAGGAGTTCCCAACATGTGGGCTGAGGAAGAGCTCACAGAATTCTTTACGCAACAAGAATGGAAGGGTGTTGCGATTAACACAATCAGGACCCGCCAGTGCCAAAAACAATGGCTTGTCACGGCAACACCGCCTGACAACCTTAGCTCCAGAGAAAACTAGCACTATCAGGATTCAACCACCGACACCTATACCCAAACCCTGCCTGCGCCAGCTCCCAAACCAAAGCTTCAACCTGACAAGCTGATCAAGCCCGTGCGAAAAGGCTGGGAATACAACTACAAACAGGGTTTCCCAGAACTACAGCACCACAACGCCCCACAAAACACGGAGGACGAGACTGACAAAGCAAAGCCAAGCCGGCAAAATGACAAGGGAAGGGCCAGGCCACGCTCACCAAAGCAAGGTGACAAAAATGGCCAGGCTGAACCACAATGGACTATACCTGACGATTCTCCAGTTCCACAGGGAATGGAGGTCGATGGAACGGAGGCCGGCACTACAACCACACAAACAAACTCATCTGAGGACCTCTCCAGAGGATGGGTAGAGCGAGATGCAGGCGGCACAAGAGACTGCCTCTGCAGAGCTTTCGCATCTGCTACCGCCTTCGCTAAAACAGGCACCGCTCTCTCAGAATCAGCAGCCAAAATAGAAGCTGCCAATCTGAGAGCGCAAGCCATCCTGCACATTAAGAAGCACAAGCCCAGATTCAAAGCAGCATGGGCAAGCGATGACCAGGAGACAACTTACATGCGATCACTACGTCCGCCAATCACTAACATGGATGATTGGCTTCAGAAGCAATCAACACAAGCATTGGCAGAAAAAATTGGCACCCCTATCACCATATTCAAACAAGATGCAAACAAAAACTAGGCCAGATGTGCTTTTGCAGTCAACCTGTGATGCTCGCTCGCGCGGATCGACGAACCCAACAAGACCCCAGAATAGTTACAACCAGCCTACCTGGGAACAAAATAGGTGAGGATCTTGATGATCAGCAAGCACAGCAAAACCCCAGGATGGTTGCAGCCAGCCTACCTGGAAACATAGCTGAGCTGACAAACCTCACGGACGCAGCAATTGCGCAGCAAACAACCTGATTCATGTCGACGCACTACAACCAAGAGAGACAATCCGACCTCCACGCATGCAATCACGACACCTGGTCCATATGCACTCAAGACCTTGTGTCATCAGCACCTCCGCAGCTAGTTACTTCATCACTACCCGCAAGTAGCAGCAGCAGAAGCAGTAGCAGCAAGGGTCCAGAGACCCAAGCAACCCAACTCACTGCAGAGACACTGCAGGTCCAGCGGTGAGCACATGCACCGGCGTGTGTGAGCTGGTTGTGCTCTGCTGTTGTTGCTGTTGCTGCATTTGCTTGGCTCGCGCTTGTGCCCGGAACGTGTTGTTGTTGCGCCCCGGGAGGGGAGGTGGTTTGATGGAAGCGTTGTGGACGGTTTTGAGGTGCTTCTTTGGCCAGTGCAAGCCGTTGTTGCCTGAGTTGATGGTGATTTTGGCATCGCAAAGCGCGCACTCCCACTGCCACGGTTTGTCGGGTGCTTGCTCTTCTTTTCATTTGCCCTCTTTTTTGGGGAAGAAACTGCCTTTTTGACTCTTTTTGTTCCCCTCAAGAACCACCTGGGTCTGCAAGACTTGCATGGCTCGAGGGACTACAGCCAAAATAGCCACATACACTTGTGATACTACCAATCCTGGACTTAAAAGAGCCATGTGGTGTGTGAACGTCAAGCCAAAGCACCGCTCCACTCTCATCGAAAAATTCCAGCTCACTCCTGACGAAGTGAAGCAATACCACCATAGGTACGCAAAGCATCTATCAAAAAGAGCAAACCTCGAACCTATTCGACCAAAGAACAGAAATACAATGAGCAATACCGAGCCGAACTCCGCAAACAGCGTGACACCTGGCGAAGCTCTTTTGGGATAACGGACAATTCCAGGAGTGCCACCGGAGCGGCCAATGCTAGCATCACCTTCATCCCTACCATCACTGGAAATGTGAAGTTGACCCAGCAACAGGACTGAAAGCATGGGACATCCAGTGGCCCACATCTTTGGCTAGTTCGTGTGTTTGCTTCAAACATTTGGAAGTCTTGAGACATTCAATTTGCCGGGGAATGGCGGAATGTAGTCAAAAAGGTGATGCTAGCTACTAGTTCAGTTGCTAGCAGAACCTGCACACACACACACACACATATATATATATATATCTATCTACACATATAAACATATATATATATATATATTATATATATATATATGGTTCAGCGTCCCCGTGTGGTGTGGTGGTTGGGTGGGGGTGGAGTGGAGGGTAAGGGTCAGTGTATATATCCCCACTCCCCGCCTGTGGTGGGGTGGGGGGGGTGGTGGGAGGTGGGGGGGTTATGTTGTTTCCATGATATATCATATATGTAAGCTTTTTTGGTACATATATATGATTTACATGCTATGTATATATATACATATATATATATATATATATATTGTTTTTTTAAAAAAGGTAGATATGATAAAGACACTTATATATATATATAACTATATATATTTAACTATATATATATATGTATATGATATGTATGAATTACAAGTATTTATATATATATACATGTATATTTATAAATATTTGTATTTACATATATATATATACATGTATATTTATATTATATGTTTATATTTACATATATATTTACACTTATACATATATATATAATTACACATATATATTTTTATATTTACACATATATATATATATATGTTTTCACACACACATATATATATACATTTACATATGTATATATATATATATATACATATGTATATGTATATATATATACACATATGTATCTATATATATATATATATTTACACATATGCATATATATATATATATGTGTGTATGTATGTATGAATGTATGATGCATACACACATATATATATATATATGCATAAAGAGTCTCGTAGGGGTGGGGAGGGAAGCATGTGTGTAGTAAATCAATAGTCGAAGGAAGTTTAAAAGTCAAACTTCCGACAATATGGACAGATGGAAAAGCAGAGCCAAGAAGAAAGTCAGAAGAGAGAAGATCAGAGAGAGAGAAAGTCAGAAGAGAGAAGATCAGAGAGGAGAAAGTCAGAATAGAGAAGATGCAGGTGCGCAAAAAGGTAGGAACGTCTCGAAAAACTGTCTTTTTCCAATGTTTTGTGGCTCCGGAGGGTCGAAAAGTAGGCTCGCTAAGGCGGCGGGTGCGGAGCCATCTGGGGAGATGAGAGATGAAAAAAAAGTATGCCGCTGTGGCGCGAAACACATTTTGAAGTAAAAAGGTACAAAGCACCTCATGCTCGGACCACTTTTGGAAGTTGAGATGTCGAAAAAGTGCACGGCGCTGTGGCGCGAAGCACATTTGGAAGTGAAAAGTGTTAAAAACTGTCAGGTTCGGAGCATTTTTGGAAGTTGTGATGTCGAAAAAGTGCACGGCGCTGTGGCGCGCAGCACATTTGGAAGACAAAAGTGCCAAAAACTGAGGGTTTTGGAGCGCTTTTTGACGATTCAATGACGATTGATTTGGTGTCGAAAAAGTGCACGCAGTTGTGGCGAGAAGCACATGTCCAAGTCAAACGTGTTAAAAACTGAGGGTGTAGGGTCAATTTCTGAAGTTTGGATGTGACTACACCACAACTACAAGTACAAGCACAAGTACAATTACAACCGGAAACACAGCTACAACTGCATTACCACTACAGCTACCACGTCAACTACAACTACAACTACATTACCAACTACGAGTACAACTACATTACCACTACAACTACCATTGCAACTACAACTCACCACAACTAGCAGAACGTCAACTACATCAGAACTACAGCTACAACTACAACTACCACCACAACTACTACAACTACAACTACTTTAGAACTACAACTACAACTACAACTACGACCACTACAGCTACAACAACAACTACAACTACCCTTACTACTACAACTACCACTACAACAATCACTACCACTACCACTACAGCTACAACTACACCACCATCACAACTACAACTACCAATACAACTACAACTACCACTACAACTACAACTGCCACTACCACAACAACTGCCACTCCTGCTCCCAGTTCCACTCGCACTACAACACCAACAGCAACTGCTACACAACAACTACAACAACTACAACAACTACTACAACTACAACAACTACAACAACTACAACAACTACAACAACTACAACAACCACCACTGATGGACCGACAAGTGGTTGGAGGCAGCGCAATGTAGTTGTAATGTAGTGTAGTTGTAGTTGTTGTAGTTGTAGTTGTTGTAGTTGTAGTTGTAATTGTAGTTGAAATGTAGTTGTGGTTGTAGTTGTGTTTGTATTTGTGGTGGTAGTTGTTGTGGTAGTTGTAGTGCAGTGCAGTGTAGTTGTAGTGGTTGTTTTTGTTGTTGTTATTGTGGTTGTAGTTGTTGTTGTAGTTGCTGTAGTTGTTGTAGTTGCTGCAACCTCTCCTATAGGTTTCCTATCTTTGAAACTTCCGCCACCGCCTTGTGCGGAACATGCAGGAAACCTACGTTAAACACTTGTAGTGTTGTGGGAGTATATAGGTAGTAAATAAGAAGTAGATGCGTAGCATATAAGTGGGTATAGGTAGCACGTAGGTACTTTGACGGAGTATGTGTACTACATAGGTTGTCTAAAAGGTCTAAAAGGTAGCATATACCTAGTAATGAGAGGCTGGAAGTCAGAAATGCTGCAAATACCTGGTCAATACGAGGCTGGACCTCAGAAATGCTGCAAAAAGCTTGCAAGTACGAGGCTGGACCTCAGAAATGCTGCAAATAGCTTGCAAATACGAGGCTTGACCTCAGACATGCTACAAATAGCTTGAAAATAGAAGGACGGGGGGTGCTATGATGGGGGGGAGGGGTAGGAACACGGAACACGAGACCATCTATACATATATATATATATATTTTTTTTTTATTTATATATTTATTCATTCATTCATTTATTTATGTATTCATACATGTATTTATTTATATATTCATGTATTTATTTATTTATTCATTCATTCATTTATTTATGCATTCATTCATTCATTTATTTTCATACATGTATTTTTTTATTTATTCATTTATTTATTTGTTCATTTATTTATTTATACTATATACATATGTAAATATAGATATGTGCTCTATATATACATATATATATATATTTAAATTTATATATATATATATTGATATATTGATATTTATATTTAAATATTTATATAAATATAAAAAAAAAATATATATATATATATATTGATATATATATATATATTGATATATATATATATATATCTCTCTCTCTCTATCTATGTATCTAGGTGTAACCTGCATCTTCCCAAGTGCCAGTTTGTGATATTTTCAGCGGAACCTGCCTTTTCAGCATAGGGGCACTTTTTAAAAAAAAAAATCTACGTGGTTTGATGTGGTTTGTTTGTGTGTCATGAGTTTACATGACCCAGTTCTGCACCTCTTTTTCTTACAACTATGCACCAGGCAGAATTGGTGAGATCTGACAAGGACATTCTGGCCAGACCCAAGTTATTCTGCAAATCATATATTTCCTCCAAAGCAAGATGTTTGGTGAAAGCGCTACATAGTTTATCTAGCTTCCTGGTGGGAATGTGTTGAGATGCAGTTCATCCATGTTCATCCGCTGTTTGATTTGACGACTGACCTGGTTTTTTTCTTCGAATGGATGTGAGACAGGCACGACTCTGTTCGAAAATAATCAGGGCTGCTCCTGAATGAGTGTGAACAGCCCGATGATGTCTAAGAANGTTTTTTTCTTCGAATGGATGTGAGACAGGCACGACTCTGTTCGAAAATAATCAGGGCTGCTCCTGAATGAGTGTGAACAGCCCGATGATGTCTAAGAAAACACGCTGTTGCAGCGCCGTTTTTTGGCAGCCAAACGGCGTTTGTTCCCGACCTCACGTGATCGCCGCAATTCATCATCCAAAGTGTTGAGATATATCATTGCTTTTTGACAGTCAATCAACAGTGGCTTACGCAACCCATGCACATTGTTTCCGTTTGAGCCTGTTGGTAGTGCCTGGTTTCACCCAGAGGTCACCGTTGATGTTGGNACAGTCAATCAACAGTGGCTTACGCAACCCATGCACATTGTTTCCGTTTGAGCCTGTTGGTAGTGCCTGGTTTCACCCAGAGGTCACCGTTGATGTTGGACAGAAGTTACCGATTCCAAAGAAATATTGATGACAGAAGCATTGTTGATTGGACTAAATATGCCGTGGTGCGAGTGTTTGATTTTCAGGATTGACTCACCTCATGCGTGTGAGTCAGCGCAATCTGTTTCACTACCATTGCTTCCTCTCAAACTTATGCTTGCAACAGTCAGGAAAGGGTCTTTCACAGCGGTCATGTCCGAGGCATGACCTACCTGAAAAAGGCATTTTTCATGTGCAATGACATTTTACTTCCAGAAACACAGTAATTTCTGGTTTTTTAAGCTGGGGCAGAAATTTTGACACTTAGGAAGGCGCAGGTACATAATATATTTCAATATATACGAGACTTTTTTGTATCATTGTATATTCAAATTCAGTACATCACTTTTGTGATGTACTGAACTGTTCTGCAATGTATTGTAGTGCAAGTGATGCCGTGTAATGTGGTGTAGTAGTGTATGTAAAATCTATAGCGGCGTGTTGATTGTAGCGAAATTTCTCAGCCATTGCCAAGCAAGTGTCGCTTCACAATTTCAAGTGTATTGTTATGTGGTGTCGTGCCGTGCCAAGAAACATAACCCAACATCCTTTGACTCAGTGTGATCCAAATGTGACTACCCATGTGTGCGTTGTGAAATTCACATACCTATAGTCCCCTACTTCGGCGTGTCAGCATGATTCAGTATGTGCCTATGCATTTCAGTGGCAAAAAACCTCCAAATCTGCATGTTCAAATCAGAACCTGCAAACACTGCAAAATTCGAAGTCCACATCACTTCGATTTCTCTATGGTGTTTCCGGTCTCTTTGCTTCAGATTGTCATCTGGTTTGGGATACATGCTGCGCCGTGCTTGGTTCTAAGGCACGAAAGTGCCGCTTTGTTCCACATTCTGGACAACGGGGATGGCGAGGCGTGTTTAAAAATAATCAATCCTGTTGTTGCTTGGGGGTAATCGCAAGATCGTGCTCAACCTGGCCAGTTGGCATTATATATCTATATTTACAAAAACATGTGTATATATATATATATTTACTGCAAAACATGACTAAAAGATACGAAAAATATATTTAAAATTGCCACTTTGTTGCAGTTTTGTAGGCCAGACGTAGTCTTAAGACATGTGTTTCTTGCACAGAGTCTCTTGCAGTGATGGGAATGGGAGGAAGTAGTTCGGTCCTTCAAACTACCCCGGGCGCATGATTTATTGAACTATAATTCCATTGGTGTACTTGACGTGCTTTGGAAGGATATTCAGAAGCGATGGCTTAAGTACATGAGGCTACTTGCGTGCCGTTGATTTCCCAAGACCATATGCACAATGTCGACATGTCTCCCCCAGAAATTGCCCGGCAACAGCGTGTGCTGAGTTTTGGGTTTTCCACGCCAATTTGTAGTTACCAAGATTTTTCTCCTGTGCAAGATGAAAATTTGTTGGCGTTTGCTCTTGGGTTGAAAGAAACGTTTTGTCCTGGATTGGTAGGCTAGGACGTGCAAAGCCATCACGTCCTTCGTGCGCCTTGGAAGGTGACCCTAGACGAATTCATCGATGGAATAATGCGTTGCAAGGGGCCTGCCCGTGCCATTGACCAAGTTGCCATGCACGCTGAGCTGAAGCAACTCGATGCTGCTTGGATTGTGCAATAGGATGTTGGACGTTGCTTGTCCTTGTTTGGGTTGTATGTCCATTCGATTTGTTGGGGGGGCTTTGGAGGCTTGAATCTTATTGTGGGATTTTCCTCGAGCAGGAAACCTTAGGTCTGTCGAAAGAAAGTGATTTGTTGCAATGATTGCGTGGTTCGTCAAGAAGGTGAGAAACAATCATTTGTTTGCATGCCACTTCAAAATCTGTTTGTGACTCACCGGCTCACAGGAATGGAATGCACCACTCCTAGCTATAGCTTAGAGACCTGTAGTCCCTCCTGCTTGTCCGCTGGTTGGCCTCAGGCGAAAGTCACCAAATTGTTCCGGAAATTGTTGAAGGTCTCCAAGGTGCGGGGAAGCAGGTGGAGGGTGGCATAGAGTAGTGTAGCAGCATGTGGCAGCCATGCGGCCATGTTTGTCCCGTCACATGGAACCACAAAAAGGGTAGACAGGTAATTAGACATGCTGAGTTTGTTTGTTGGATTTTCTGTCTTTTTTCTGGCCAACAAAATTGTATGGGGAAGTTGGGGTGGGGTGTCGCAAAAGACTTCATGTTGAATCGAATGTATATTGAATGGTATATCAATATATCATTGGATCTTCTCTTGCACTAAGATGCACATTTCATTGGTTGCCAAGGTGCAGGCACGGAAACGTACACGAATGTGCGCGCGCATATTGAATGCTATGTCTTAGGATCTTTGCTGGCAGTTGCGCGGATACTTGGAAGCTACCTGCCATCGAGGGGATGGAAAAAAATGAAGCAACGTTTTAAGGATGGGACTGGGCTGATCAGTGCATTCGGACGTTTTCACGTTGGCAGGCGTCTCACTTTGAGATCAAAACCAGGCGGATTCAGCTGGGACTAAGGGTGTCCAAGGGAATGTAGTTTTGCCTGGGGGTTCCTATTTACCTTCATTTGCGCATCCAATTGCTGCAGCCCTTGCAGGTCCAACCTACACGAGGGTTCTGGAATAACACAAGACTAGTCCAAGTCCAATTTGATTAATTAGAAGCAAAGTTTGAATCGCTAGGAACGTCAGATTCTGATAGCTTTACAGCATGCTTTACCTGCAGTGCTTTTATCTATAATTTGATTTTGTTTTGGTTGCTAGCTGCCTTGAGACTTCCATGGTGATGGTGCCAATGCTTTTGGTTAAATCTTGACGCTTTTGAATTTAAGTGGCTTATACAGCCCATTTGCATAGCATAATGCCGAGGTTTTTTCGATGGATATCGCTGAGCCCCCTTGACTTCTGACTGTCAAAGCTCAAGTTTGCATAGATTTCCACGATGAATGGTGATATAGACACAGACACGGAGAGTGGCAAATGTATATGCATGGTGCTTTGGCTGGGCTGGGAGAAACCCAACCGCAAGTGGTCCTGGACCGTCGCAGCAGGAATGCGAGCAAGCAGGTCACCGCAATGAAGGCCTTTCGCGCTTCGGCCTGATTTGGCAGTGTTGCTTTCTATAGGCTGAAAGTGTGGAAACCCAACATAGTGAGAGAAATATTCTAAAGGGTATTTAACGGCATGGGCGCGCAATTCCCGGGGGAATCTTAATTGGTGGTAGCCCTCCAGCTTTTCTTGCTATTTGTGACACCATCACCGAATCTAGGCAGTCGACAGCAAAAGTCATTTTCCACCCTTATAATCTAGTTTGATCTAGTTTGTACTTCTTCTTTGGATTGCAGAGGCTGCAACCTTCTCTCACCATTTGGGAACAGGAGCTTTTGGGTGATGAGGCCAAAGATTGCGCACAAGATTCAAGCGAGAGCTCGACTCGCCCAAATGGACATGAAAACACATGGCACCACACCGCGTGAGTTGTTGTGTCTGTGGAGCCATTCAGCTTGTTACAATGTGCTTCTTGCGGTCCTGTGTCCCACTGTCATGCACCATACTTGTTGTCGCCAAGAGCTATGTCAAGGGAAAGTTCAACGCCAGGTCTGAAACGCAAAGTAACGGCTGCTCAAAGTATGCCCTATCACTGTGATCTGCTGATTAAGCGTGCAAGAAGGGTTGCTAGACGCAATGGGATGACTGTGCCTGCGCAAGTCATGCTCCAGATGACACCGCGAGCGAGAGAGAGAGAGAGAGAGAGAGAGAGAGAAAGGGAGAGAGAAAGAGAGAGATAGAGAAGGAGAGATAGAGAGAGAGAGAGAGATAGGGAGAGAGAGAGAGAGACAAAGAGGGGGAAAGACAAAGATAGGGAGAGAGAGAGAGAGAGCGAGTGAGGGGGGGGAAGGGAGGGAGAGAGAGGTGAGGAGAAAGCGAGAGAGAGACAAAGAGAGAGGGAGGGACGGAGAGAGAGAGAGAGAGAGAGAGAGGGAAATGGAGAGAGAGAGAGAGAGAGAGAGAGACAGACAGAGAAAGAGAGTGCTAGAGAGAGAGAGAGAGAGAGAGAAAGGGAGAGAGAAAGAGAGAGATAGAGAAGGAGAGGTAGAGCGAGAGAAAGAGAGATAGGGAGAGAGAGAGAGAGACAAAGAGAGGGAGAGACAAAGATAGGGAGAGAGAGAGAGAGAGAGCGAGTGGGGGGGGGAAAGGGAGGGAGAGAGAGGTGAGGAGAAAGCGAGAGAGAGAGAGAGAGAGAGACAAAGAGAGAGAGAGGGAGGGAGAGAGAGAGAGAGAGAGAGAGAGAAAGAGAGAGGGAAATGGAGAGAGAGACAGGGAAAGAGAGTGCTAGAGAGAGAGAAAGGGAGAGAGAAAGAGAGAGATAAGGAGCGAGAGGGAGAGAGAGAAAAAATGAGAGAAAATGAGAGAAAATGGGAGACAGAAAGAGAAGGTGTCTACTTCAGAGCAATGGGGGCGCACTCAGTAAGTTGAAGCGTTTAGTCAATCCTTCAGTTTTCACTCACTCATTCATTCATTCATTCATTCATTCATTCATTCATTCATTCATTCAGCAATTCGATCATAAAAGTTCGCGCCATGAGTCAGAAACCCTTTTTGACCAATTGGCATTGCCGGGCCTTGTGTTTGCACCAGCAGCCCAGAGTCCGAATCAAAACAATATGTTTTCAAAAGCAGCGCGCTTCAACACATCATCATTGTCTTGAAATCATGTTGCTTAGTCTACCATGCGGACTCCAATCCGTTCTTGCTTTCCTGGTTTTTGCGCCTGCATTTCTCTTTTTGTTCAACCACATTCCATGGTAAGCAAACACAACAATGGAAAAACGTTGGCAAACGTGTCTAGTTAAATTTCATTTTCGACTTGACCAAAATTCATCATTTCAATGTTATAATGTTTCAGTTTACTGTGCTCATCATTTTTTATTCCTGTTTGTGTGTGTATGTTGCAAAATTTAATCAATCCATGTTATCTCACCGAGGTGGCGAAGTGGGTTTGGGCAATCCGGCTGCAATGGAAACATTGCCGATTGTGTTTAGTTACATATAGTTTAAAATTTAAAGTCAGTGCTGCGGTTCCACCAAATTTGCTGATTTCAGTATCTGTCCATCATGTTGTCAATCCTTGTTTTTTGAATGTTTGTGTGGCAAATGATTTGATCATTGATCCATGTTATCCCACCAAGGTGGCAAAATGGGCTTGGGCAGTCCGGGCAGGGACTTCTCCAAGTCTATGGGTTCCATGACTTTCCCAAGAGGCCGCAACAGCTACAAGGCGGGGATGGTGGTGATCGCAGGGCAATCAACAACAGTATGCCCCCGCAACAAAACAGGGTTCGGACTTAACAATGGGTGAAGTTGGGATTTGTTGAAGTGACGCTGCTTCAATTTTCAGATTGTTTTGTTCCTGTTGAGACTAGTTTTGACAAGGCCCAATTTGGATTTGTTCATGTTGCAATCCCACTGTTGCAATATGTTGCAATGTTCTTTCAAAAACATGGTGGTTTCATTCATGTGGTTCCAATTTACTTTTGTGATCACTTACATGAAACCAAAGAAACAACAAATTGGTCTTGCAGGTGATTTGCTAGGAGTTTCCTATTGGACAGGCACATGCTGAGGTCCCGTCTTAGATTTGGATATCTTGACTTTGACTTGTACATGCCGACATTTCACAGCTAAAACAAGGGTGAACAGATTCTCAATGCCGTATAGCGCGAACCCGTTGGGCCAATTTGGGAGAAGAGATGATAAGAGGTTCAGGAACGTTGCTAAGTTGCTGTGGTTGCTGGTGGTTGATGATTCCATACCTGCGGCTGACTACCAAGTCCACAAATAAACATCATGATTTTGAAACTACACCGGCGGGCCAAAAGACTCAGCCTTTTGAGTATTTCTACAGGGATAGGCAGCCCATGTCTTGTGAACATGTTTTAGCAGTAGTTCCATACTGGAATAATGCTGATGGTTGACAAAAACCCACAAGATCTATTATATACTACATGAACATATCTGTTCACTTTTTGAGGGAAATCTTGGGGACACAATGTTTCTACCTTCAAAATCACTGGGAAGTTCGCTGGTGCGTGCATGCCCCTCTGTATTAGAACTGATGCTAGGTCTATTCAAGGGCACTTTTGATTTACCTATAAGGTTATCCCACCCATCATGTGCGGAATCCAGGTGGGAATATTTATTTGTGATTATTGTTTGGGCATTTGGCCCCCCCTGCGTCAAATCCAAGTCATATTGTGTTTTTTGTTGGCCAAGGTACCTCTTGCTGAAAGCATATGCCTTTTGAGAAGTATAGAGCATATTGACGGATCACCTAAATCGCAATTTTGTACACCTTTGGTGGATATGGTTCGGAAGACCATTTTGTTTTTTCTAGTGTATACAGTTTTCATTATTGTATCTACAACAAGTTTCAAAGTATAGATTGATAAAAGGACTCTAGCCTTCTGCGACTATTGTCAAAATAGCCTTCCTGGAAAGGCCATTTCGTTCAAAACAACGACCATTTTTTTGACTATACACCCATTCCTTGCCTGAGGCCTAGCCCACGAACCGAAGACAAACCGTAGACAAACCGTGCATAAACCGCAGACAAACCGTAGACAAACCGTAGACAAAACGGAGACAAACCGTAGCCGTAGACAAACCGTGGGCAAACCATGGAGAAACGGTAGACAACTGTAGTGAAATAACCGCGGACAAACCGTAGACAAATCGTAGACAAACCGTAGAATGGACATGTTTTGGCATAGAAAGTACATTTTTTGCGGTAGAGTTTGCTTCAACCAACATTGTAAGAACCCTCCCAATCAAGGGACCAACACAGGGCCCTCTTTTTCTGGTAAAAAATAAGCTGTCGGCGAAAAGACGCTTGCAACAACGACTATTTAAACTAATAGTCTTTGGAAGCATGGGGTGTTTCTATATATATACATATATATATATACATACATAGATTCCTCCTTCATAACTTATTCATTCCCAGCCACATTACTGCATTCCGAATCTTCACAATTGATCACGGGTTTTTGAGCTCGGCTATGCGCTAACCTCGGCCCCACAGGCCTCACAGGAGGATGGGCAATGATTCGCAGCATCTTTGTTTTCCATTGCCAGTCGAAAATGGGCTGGTCCCAGGCTGCCCGCTGCACTGTGCCCTATAGGCATTGA
This sequence comes from Symbiodinium sp. clade C Y103, assembly GCA_003297045.1. NCBI lineage: Eukaryota > Dinophyceae > Suessiales > Symbiodiniaceae > Cladocopium > Cladocopium sp. clade C. The sequence goes on along the minus strand of BGPT01000601.1, from coordinate 186,001 downwards.
GATGACGAAAAGATCATGGTTTCATGTTTCATGTTGGGTTGGTCTTGCTTTTGTTGTTCTGTATCTTGGATCATCAACTGATATAGATTGTATCGTCGAAGCCAACCAGGGTCTTTAGATTTTAACAGAGATCTGCCTCACACTCCATCACCCCTTTCGAGCTTCTGTGCCAGCTTGGTGCGTGCTGAACCCTGACACAAGTTCCGGATGCAGTTGGGCACGCCTGGACCACCTCCGGCTGCAGCTGGGCATGCCTGGACCCGAACACGCGCCAGAGAGAATGCCAGAGAGAAGGGGGGACAGAATGCCAGGAAGAATGTCAGACAGAATTCCAGATTCAATGCCAGATAGACTGCCAGATAGAATGTCAGAATAGATGCCATATAGAATGCCAGAAAGAATGTCGGACTATGTGCCAGAGATTTGTCAAAATAGATGCCAGAAAGAATGCCAGATAGAGTGATGTTAGAGTATATGCCGAAAGAATGTCAGATAGAATGTCAGGATAAAAATGCCAAATATAATTCCAGTAGATGATATGTCAGAAACTATGCCAGAATTGTGTGTCAAGGCGGGGATCACTCAAACTAAAGTGTTTTTTGCGTTTAGGTGTGTCTGTAACCGACAAACATGCAAGTATTTTCAAATAGCTCCACACATTATTGTCTTTTTTCCGCCCATGTGACGATGATTTGCTTACACTTTTTGGATTGTGGTTTCAAAATTGCAGCCCGCGCACTTCTTGATTTGCAAATAGTTTATCCATTGAAATTTAGGATTTACGATACCATGTTTGATTGATAGACCTCAACATTTGGACCACGAAAACACGTTGGTCGTCATCTCGAGCCATTTGGGTTTGCATGCTCTTCATATTGACAGCTTACCTGTGGTGTTCGTCAATGCGTTGAGCTGACCAGAAAGACCATCCTTTGAGATCTTGTGAGATGGAATGCAATCCAAGGTTCGAATATTTTTGCATTATAGCCTTGAGGATGTTTAGTTTAGTGAATTTTACAAGGAGCACGATGGTCCTTGATCGGATCACATGTTTTAGGTGAACTGTTTTGACTGCGTTTGCGGAAAAGGCACTTAGGGGTGTTTGAGTTCATGGCAGGATCACGGTAGCTTAATTCCCCACCTGCCAGGTGAGGGTTACTAGATTTTATCACAGCTGCACGGGGGGGTGGACCTCCTCCTCCTCCTTCTTCTCCTCCTCCTCCTCGTTCTCCNCCAGCTGCAGATCGCAGTAGGCACTGCCGGACTCCATCTGCCAGCTTCGCATCCCAGTGGGCACTGCCGGACAGCAACGGCGAGCGCCAGATCCCAGTGTGCAACGCCGGGCCTCAACCGCGAGCTCCAGATCCCAGTGTGCACTGCCGGACCTCAACCGCGAGCTCCAGATCCCAGTGGGCAACGCCGGACCTCAACCGCGAGCTCCAGATCCCAGTGGGCAACGCCGGACCTCAACCGCGAGCTCCCGATCCCAGTGGGCAACGCCGGACCTCAACCGCGAGCTCCCGATCCCAGTGGGCAACGCCGGACCAGCTCCGGATCCCAGTGGGCAACGCCGGACCTCAAACGCCAGATAGAATGCCAGAAAGAATGTCAAATAGAATGCCAGAAAGAATGTCGGAAAGAGTGGCAGAAAGATATGCCAGATAGAATGCCAGACTAAATGCCACATAGATTGTCAGAAGATATGCCAGATAGAATGCCAGATAGAATGCCAGATAGAATGCCAGAAAGAATGTCAAATAGAATGCCAGATAGAATGCCAGATAGAATGCCAGATAGAGTGCCAGAAAGAATGCCAGATAGAATGCCAGATAAAATGCCAGATAGAATGTCAGAATACATGCCAGAAAGAATGCCAGATAGAATGCCAGATAGAATGCCAGATAGAATGCCAGATAGAGTGCCAGAAAGAATNAGATAGAATGTCAGAATACATGCCAGAAAGAATGCCAGATAGAATGCCAGATAGAATGCCAGATAGAATGCCAGATAGAGTGCCAGAAAGAATGCCAGAGAGAATGCCGAAAGAATAGCAGATAGAATGCCAGATAGAATGTCAGAATACATGCCAGAAAGAATGCCAGATAGAATGCCAGATAGAATGCCGGATAGAA
>BGPT01000601.1:69088-183856 GCA_003297045.1 Symbiodinium sp. clade C Y103 | reverse complement strand
AGAAAGAGTGCCAGCTAGAATGCCAGAAAGAATGTCAGATAGAATGCCAGAAAGAATGCCAGAAAGAATGTCAGATAGAATGTCAGAACATATGTCAGACAGAATGTCAGAGGATATGTGAGAGAAAATGTCAGATAGAATGCCAAGAGGAAGAGGAGGAGAGGACAACTCTGATGAAATCTAGAGACCGAAGGTCTCTNTCCTCTCCTCCTCTTCCCTGCCAGAAAATTTTGCCAGAAAGAATGTCAAAATCTGTATCACACTCATGGTGGGGATCACTCGAAGAAAGTAATTTTGATAGGGTTTTTTTCCCTACATGTTGACTGTCTGAGACTGCAAGAGATCTCTACCGTGAAATGTTCGAGCAGGAACTATCGTTCTTACCACCGATCAGATCTCAAAGACTTGTGCTTGGAGAAAAATTCGGAAGCGAACGTTTCGGCACAGCGAAAGTTGCAACTGGTAGTTGGCTTGATTCTGATTGCGCAATGAAACCCAAAATGATCCAGGTCGGCGCATGGGTGCCCTTTCCAAGTTGGTCATAGTGTGCTCTGAGCCCTATAGGTCCTGCAACAGCATTCCCAACTACCAGTCGGCATCTGTGCGCACACTGGTCTTGGTGCTTCGAGTCCGCCTTGCGACTTGGACACGCTGAGCACACGGCTTGAGAGGACAGCCTGTCGACAAGACACTGTATATCCCTAGACTATCTACACACGTAACTTTCAAAAAACTGCAACGTAGCCATTGAAGGATTATTTACATATCTTAATATGTTGTGTGTGGACTATTGCTTGTACATGCTTGCACGGTTGAATATGGGTAGATGATGGTAAAGGTATTTTGAGGGTCGAGAATGGCCAACATGCATTGGCAAATATGATGTTTTTAGCCAGTATAAGAAATATATAAGTCTTAGTTCATCCCACAAAAGGGATGTTGTCAACAGCAGTTCAAAGAGGTGACGACCGTTGAATGAAAGATTTTGGTTGTGCAATAAGTGCTTTGATATTTACATTTAGCTGGTGGCTCCAAACAGCTTTATATAGATGATTGTTTTCCTTTACCCATCTCGCATTAACAAAATCCAAGTGGCCCATAGCTCTAGGATGAGTTGCCCGACCACAAGCTAGGAATGTTTATTGTCCCAAAATGAGCATTGGTATTTGAGAGCCTTGCGCGGCCAGAGATGATTCACTGGATCCCTGCAGGCTTGAAGCCAAAATCCTTCAGGACCTCAAAATCATTGGACATGTTAAGATCGAAGACGAGAAACACACATCAAATGGGTTGAACACAGTGGGATATAAGCAGGAGTTTACAAGGATGTACAAGATGTATAGAGGGAACGTGCGGAACTCCAAATCATCGCTCACATAGACTCGCAGCACAAAGAGCAAGGCTTTGTGAGCTGAAAGGATTCTAGAAACTTTAACGTATGTGGGCCACATAGTGAAAGTTGGTGTGACACCCGCAAAGCAAGCTGACGATATGGGGCTAGATACTTTGCAGTCGGGTCCCGTATCCCACAGGATTGAAGTATACTTGTAAAATTTGCAAATATCATATAGACATTTTTTAAATGAAGACATGTACAGATTCAAAGAGACATCTATCATTAGTCTTTCATCTGTATAGGAATATAGAGATAGACTTTTCATGATAGACAGCAATATAAACATAGTCTTCTCTGTCTCATTCCAATTGGGAGTGCCATCGCCACAAGCCGGCTGATACGGCCTCGGTTTTGCAGCGTCTGATTTGTTTGAGCCACCATTTCAATATAGCACGTGCACAACATACAACGTGTTGTTTGTTTGATCAATGACATTTGACAACGGCTCAATCCATTCAAAACAACATCTGATAACAGTTCAAAGATTATCAATCATTGCTTGAATTTTGTCGTTATGTTTGCAGTTTGCTAGGGAGTTTGGGTTGTACCCCACATTTTTTTTTTCCCAGAGGTAATTCCATTGGCCACCCATGTCCTTGGCTTCGCCGTAACAATTGTGTCAAATTGTAGATCACACAACCCCAACGTCGCTCGGGAGAGTTTGAACGCCATCTTAAAGATGTGCGCATGTCTCCATCAGTTGGGAGTGCACAGAGTGACACATGACGTATCGCGCTGCTGATGTTTGCTCAACATCAGAAGTGGGCCCACCAGCCAGTTGCCATCATTTCTTTTTTTCAACATCACTCCAACAATATTCCTGGGGCTAGCTGATCAACTCAAAATATGAAGGTTTTTGGATAGACACGTGAATCAAGGTTCGAATCATCCATGCCTGACTGATAACATACGAATACATACACAGTTATTCATACACTGTAAATTAATATCATGTGTTTTCGGACGAAAAGATCTTGTGTGTATGAACAACACGTCGTGATTTTCCACATTCATCCGTAAGAAGTGGTTTCTGAGGATTGCAAAAAGTACACGAACCCAAACCTTTGAAGTGGGGCAGCTGGCACCCTTACAGGAAATGGTACTGTTCGGTTCGGTCATAGACTATACACTTTCAAGCGCAGATCAAAATGTGCTATGGTCAAAACATGGTACATGACATGGTACATGGGGTATGGTCAGCCCAACATCGTTGCGGATTCCCTTTAAAAAGGCGCGTTCACCCTGTCGATGACGATAACTCTTTTTATGAGAAAATGTGGCGAGTTTGACCAAGGCTCAAATTCCCCCAATTCTGAATCGTTTTGGAGAGGGGGAGAGAGAGAGAGAGTAGTAATAGTAGAACTTGTTCTGTGGTTCTACCATATCTAATGATCAAGCCATACCCTCCGATTCACTCCGATTTTATGTAATAGGTATTAATTAGTATTATATAAATATAAGGTTAGAGCAAGCTGCTGCATGATGAGAGCAAGAAGATGAAAGACATTGGAATTCTAGAGAAGATCCCCTTAGTGAGGGTACCAGTGCACCATGTCATTCTTTCAAAAGCAACCGTCGGCACTGCCTACATAAATAGGTGACCATGGCCATGTCATTGGGGATGCAGACATTGGCAATTGCTTGCCAAATGAAGCACTTGTGTTCATGTTTGTCATGTGTTGCATCATCCACGGCTTCATCATTGACATGTTGGTTCTGTTCCTACTTCAAACTTTCAGGCTTATCACTTTGCTTTGCTGAATCCTTGTGCAGACATCAGCAGTTCTACCTATTCCTGCAGCTACCCCTGTGGCTGCACAAAGGTGCACGCGTTTTCAAATCGTCGCCGGGGATCCAAGAGGACCCTGGTCTCGACGAGGCCTTGAAAATGGTCCCAAAAAGATCAAACGCTGTCGGACCTTGGCCCGTGGGACTTGCTGATTCTTTTGATGGATCTAAAATGCCATGTCCAGATTCTCGGCCAACATTGAATGGAGAGTTTCGGTTTTGTTCGGTTTTGTTCTTCTGAATGGGGATGCGTAGATGTGCATATGCCACAAATATGATGATACAAACAAAAATGCATTACATGAATTTACATCACATGTTTATGATATTTATGCTAACAAACCAGCTTCAAAAAACATGGGTTTAAAGCTTGGCCATGTAGTTCATGCGGCACCGCTGAGCACAAGCACATGTTTGTGTGGAAACCAGCGGCTTGCAGTGCCTTCAAACGAGCTGCTACGATTCGTATTCAATAGATGAATGGTCGCAGGGCAGGGGCTTGCTTTTCTTCAATGACGATGTATTCCATTCCATGGTCCCCAAATGTCCCCAACTAGTTTCTGAAAGGAGAGGCATTTCCAGGCGCACCGGTCCTGTGCCAGGAAGGCATCCTTGCCACCGGTTGCCAAGTGTGCCTCTCAGTGGCCGAGGTGTTGGCAATGCAGCTGGGTGACACACATCCTCCGGTGATATCCTCCATATGGTCCCCAAAAATGTAGGTGGTCTCCAAAGATTGTTATTAGAGTGGAGTTTCTAGGTGGTATTTCATATTATAGGGGGATAGGGTTATTTAGTTTGTGGTGTCAATTTAGAGCAGTTTCCAATACACCTGTGGGTTATTGATACACGGGGTTGTGCTGGGTGTTTTCATGCCGAATACTAGGAAAACATTTTGGGGGACCCTTATCATTGGAGTCAATCCACAATGGGCTTTCCACTGTGCTCAGCCAGCTCTTGTTGAAAGCTTCCCCGGTATGAGATAATCCCAAAGCATGGTAGGTTGAAACCACCCGCCTCCTAATTTTCTTGCTCAGCTTTGCCATGGGCTCACAATTTGGGCACGCAATAGCACACAGCCAAAAAACATGAGTACAAACATACAACACTAGATTCATGTTGCGGCAAGGGGAAACTCTATATAGTGCTATCTAGTTGTTATTTCCAAATTGCAGTGTTACCAAGACTCACACGTTTATTGATAGATCCCTCCCGGGTCAGAATTACCCTTTTTCTCAGCCTGAGGCAGTCGCTGGGACTCAGCTTCTGTAACAGTTGAACTTCTGGGGACTTGTTCATGACATGCCCTCCCGGATCCTCGTGGTAACATATGTGCAGCATATGAGTTGCCGGAGGCGGACTTCTCATGACTGCGGAACATCAGCCCACATCTACCAGAAAGCTCGTCTATGCAAGCATCAGTGTTTCTCACCAAGGATCCATTATGTCAGGTTTCAACGGTCACCATTGCAAATTTCTGTGAAGTCCTGACTGACACGTAGGTGTGTTTGAAAATGGGTATGCCCATGCAACATCATTAGCAGTTTTCATGGGAAGCAGACTGATAAACCATTGTTTTTGCAGGTGCCATATTGTCAGTCACACAAATATAATCGTCAGTCACACAAATATAAATGGTCCAATGCACATTAAAAACCATGCTTCATCTGGAGTCTTCCAAAACACCCATGCTAAACAACACCTGCCTGGGCCACTGGGGCTGTCCGTGATGGAGCCGCCCACCAAGAAGGTCAGCGTGCCCGGGGGTGACTTGTTGGTGATTTTACCCCAACAGGATGAGATGATATAAGATGGATACATGATGATTCGCTGTCAAAAATGGGTTGGTTCACTACCAAGCAATTGAGACCAATGCCCCAAGGGGTTGTTTTCCGAAATGGCTGAATGTTGGCACCCAGCAACAGTTGTATATACACATGATGTGAATATCACGGATTCTGTCGGGCAAAACTTTCTGTGTGGATGCATTGTCCACTCAGCCCATCTGGAATGACCAATCAGATTGACCACTGGACAGTGAATTGGGGTCCTTGCTCGGGCAAATTTTGTTTTAGGAAATCATAATTACAGATTAGACCAGATTAGATCCATCAATGTAAAAGCAATTCATGTGTGCTTTTGCATCACACATTAGACCCAAGAAATCTGCAAAAATGAGGTTGCTGGGACGCAGGGTGCTCGGTGACCGTTGGTGACCGAAAACATTTACAATATTTTACAATTTTGGCCGCAAAGATCCTTGGTGTGTTCAAAAGTGAGGGAAGGACCACAAACTCAGCACCACCAAATCTGGGCATCAAACATGCTGGCTTTACCATGCAGAAACCTGGAAGATAGAGTTGCTTGTGGTATACAGTTGGTACAAGTTGGTAGGAGTATCAGACGAAATCCATAAACATCATTGTCCAACATGAGCAAAACAATGTAGCTGTAGATGTATCCCTTTTTTTTTGCAGGCGCGCACGGACGAGGGGGATCCTCTAGAGGTGGCAGAGGCGCATGGGAGCCCTTGCGTGCTGCACGGAAAAGACTTGGCGTTGGTCAGCAAGAAGAAGGGGAGCAAAAGCGTGATATATGTAAATATATTTATATAATATACATAGATATAATTTATATATTTAATATTATGTTGGTAAACAATTTCGTGGGGATATTGGGATTTATATGCAGATCTATCAGCAACAGAATGTAGGCTTGTTTGAAAAAATAGGGCCGGGTACCCCCAAACTGGTTGACACCTCCACCATGGCCCCGGTGGCCTTTGCATTTACCCCGTGACATGGCTGGCTGGGAAATTCCCGAATTAGATGAAGGTTTATAGCAAGGAGCATCTTCGAACTAAATGAGGGAAATGACAGTGAATGACAGGAGAATGACAGGTTTCGTTATCAACGATAAACAGATCTGCTGATGATGCAACGGCGACACTACCACACTTGGTCAAAGCGGGGTGCTTAAGATGCCTGTGCTTCAGTTCATCTTAACATCTTGTTTCATTTTTCTGATACAATTTTATGCTGATATGCATGAGATGCGGCATTTTTCCAGGATATGTTTCTGATTGTCTCGGGCTTGGACATGTGTGGCATGTGGACTTCACAGGTCCGCAGCTGGATTCCATGGTCCATTTGAGTTCCAGTAAAGGGAAGGTAACATGCAATGACAATTTTCATGTGGAACAATTCAATCCATGGGATGGAATTACATTTCAAATTTGAGATAACCCCATGCAACAAGAATGCTTAGCAAGTTTCCATGATGTAACAATCCCTGGTTTACAAAGAGTGAACAATTATATGCTTACTAACCCAGTTGCACTTTGTGCATGTATTGCGATATCCTATGTCACATATATATATATATATATGTGTGATATATATATATATGTGATATATATATATATATATGTGATATATATATATATGTGATATATATATATATATATATGTGATATATATATATATATGCAAATAAGATCAAAAAAGGTGTCTATTTAATTTATTACAGTCTGTATACCTAGACCCTCCAAGTCCCTATGAAAAATAAGATCAAGGTTCCAACATATTGTATTGCCTGAAAAAAAAAACCTCTGGTTTCTAAGTGCTTGGAGGGTTAAACGGTATATATTCATTTTAGTTTTCTCTCCTCATGTCCATGGTATATCGACCCACGACCCCCCCCGAGGGAGCCCAGCCTGCTTCGGTGGGACTCATCAGCACCGAACCAGTCTTGGAGCCCGAGGAGACTCAGGGTGTATCTCATGGGTTGAAGTACGTCGGGTATGTCAAAAAAGAAATCTATAGCACATACAATCTCAAGGGAAACCATGTTTTGAATGTCTACACACACCCAATGAATGGTACCATATATATATATATATAATTGATATATGTGTTTATTTATTTATATGTGACCATATGTGACCATGGTCGCCCGAAAACGGGAATATCGTGGGGATTGCGATAGATGTCATATAATGATTCTCATGTGATCATGAGTTTTTCCAAAAACAGGGTATCCCCCAGGTGGTTTCTTCATTCACTTGGAAAAATTAGGAAACTTGTGATTAAGTGATAAACCATCAAGCTTGAAACACCACATTTTCAGACACGCGCAGAATTGATGGAATCTATGAGTGAAATATAGGCTATAATAGCATAGATACCTAGTGAGACATTTGGATAGAAGCAACTATAGTTGATGCTGGTTTGTCAGAAAATGTGGTATACCTGATTGTTTTTGCCATTCAGCGAGACCAATGATAAAGCGCTGGATTTGGGGGGGGCCCAGCAGGCAAACTCAGCAGGGACCCCAGAGATTTCTATCCAATGGGTCCAACTGGAGCCAACTGGGGCAAAATTGAGATAAAAACTGTCCATTAGCCAGGTTTTCTAAACCGACTTGACTCATTGATATGGCTGAACAAAATCAGCCCATTGACTGGCTGTTGCTTGGGCGCCAAATTAGTTGTGAAAGCAAGTTTGACACGTACCCATGTTGGATTTGAGGGAACTCTAGATGCGAGATCAAGAAAAATGAGCCGCATTGAACCTCGCAGCGTGCATGTGTTTTCCTATTGATTTGGTTCCCTTACGTGGTGTCTGAGTCTTTGTGGCAAGCAACCACGAGTCCAGAAAGACATCACGGAACCTGTTTTGGCCAAGTATGAGTTGGTCTACAGATTCTTGTAAGGAGTGTATGTGACTTTGACGGCTGTTTAAACTTGAGCTCTCAGTTGTTTCTGTAGTTCGCCAAACATGTTTGGGGCGCAAGAAATAGAGAAAATTCAATGAATATCTTCATATGCTTGTTTCTGGTGACTCCAATGCAAGTGGCAAAATGTGTTGCTTTACTTGCTTTATTCCACGTTTATGCTGTACAAATTCAGGATGATAGTCAGCATGGTGTCAGCCTTCTCAGACTAAGACTTTGTTTGGTGATGATTATGTTTAGCATTATGTTCGTTTATGTTCTAATCTAAACATTTTATAAAAGATGTTTAAAAGTCATGCACGCATGGATGAACGCACAAATCATGATAAATTATGACGAATGCAATTATGTTTCCAGTGTCTAGGTGGGAACGTATCGAAGCTAGAGGGGTATTAGATTTCCTATTGAATGGGGAGCCAGTTGGAGCATCTTACAATTTCCCAACCAATTGATAGTAATCGCATTCACCAATATGGGGATGGGTCAAACCTATTGCTATCATACTTGGGGGAAAAAACGTCCATTTGCCATTGGCCATTCGCCAGCGATTTTAGGGTACCATCCAGGTGTCAGGGTTTTGACAAAAATAGCCATGGTCGTCGCTATCCCAAGGAGCTCGAGTTCGATGACACGACCACGGGACCCAAGGCTGCAGCTGTTGACCAAATAGAATAAATCAGAAATCGCCAAGAGGATAGCCATAGACCAAGTTATTTGCCGGGATATGTAGATCAAATATGTTTATGTAAACATATGTAAGCTTTTAGTCACTGAATATGTCCTATGCAAGTAAATACCTCTATCATATACATACATATATTTAAACATGAATGATTTGCAGTTGTAAATTTGTATATGTATGTTTTTACAGACAGATGCATACACTTTTTAAAACATGATCAGCCTTTTGGATGGTCAGACACCTGGAGGTTCCACTCTACTACGGGAACAACTGGTTCAAATCCAACGGACTGTCGCTTCGAAACAAAGCAACCCAAAGTGGCCATGTGTTTACCGAGGAATTCGTAGGCTGCTACTGCTCAACGCTCTTTGCCTCCAAAATTGCATGCTTTACGGTAACACGAGAAATTATGATCTTGTGAAATGCCCATATTTGCGGAGTAAGCATTCATAAGTAATCTATCTTTGGCGTAGTCCATGACCACATGACCAGCCATGTGTGTTCCGCCCTTGCGCAGGTGAAGGACAAGGCAACGTTCTATGTGGAAGACACCACCATGAATGTCGCTTGAACACCATCAACCATGGCGATTGCACCCACCAAATTTTGAGTTCTACGTGGGGATGGGCCAAAACCCATTATACCTCATTTGGGGGATGAACATCCATTTACACGTTGTTTTGACCTTGACATTAACCAGGGCACATGGGTTTTGACCCAAGCCTAACCATTCAGCATCTGCGGGATGCCCGAAACTTGCAATATTGGTGTTGAAGCCTGAAGCTTTTGATAATTCATGTTTCGTGGGAAATACCCTATTTTCAGATAAATCTATATCCAGTATCCGCGGGCTATGGTTTTCAACTGGGATATATTCATTGCAACAGTTATTTACAGATTTATACATACGGGTTCTCTCCAACCAGGTGTACCCCAGAACCAAAAACGTGCCTCAGTGTCCCATATCCGGTGACACACTGCAATCAGTTTCGTGTGTCTGAGAGGGCGGCACTTGGAATACCAGATGTGCTATGATCAAAAGTTGGATTGTATATCCAAATTATTGGGGTATTGTTATCAATCCATCAGTAATTCATATGCAAATTTTGTGTAAATTCCTTTTATGCAATGGATGGCCATGGAACAGATTTTGACCCTGCTAAATCTGTACTCACCTGTAATGTGCTGATTGCTGATAGCATATGTAACATGTTCATGTTGTAATTTCTATAGGGTCTGCATCATTTGTATAAATATAAATATACAACATATCTAATCATATCTATGTAACATACATACACATATATATATATATACATACTCAGTGTGTATTTGAGGATCTTAACCCGGTTGACATGGTGAAAGACCCAACTCCAGCGGTCTTCTGAAGCCTTTCCAAGGTTCTGAGTTCGAAGTACAACACCTTGATGCCCCTCACAGACGGTGGCCTCCAATACCTCTTAGTGCCTTGGGATGAACGGCTGCTGTGAAGTATGTTTCACTTTCCTGGGACGATGTGCTCCGAATTGGTCCCCCAGGGCCAAAACGTTGGGTAGTTTACGCCAACAATGTTTCCGGATTACAACGAAGTAAGTAGTGTGATATAGGAGTCAAGAGACGCACCTACCAAAACCTTCCTTCGATTTAAACAGTTGTTGTTTTCCTCAAACGCCTGTTTGAACCACAAGAACTAGAACAACAACAATAGCAGCAACAGAAACGACAACTACAACGACCAGCAGCAGCAGCAGCAGCAGCAGCAGCAGCAGCAGCAGAAACAACCACAAAAACAAAAACAAAAACAACAAGAACAAGAACAACAAAAACAAGAACAAAAACCAGAACCAGAACAATAACAAGAAGAACAAGAATCACAAGAATCACAAGAATCACAAGAATCACAAGAATCACAAGAATCACAAGAATCACAAGAATCACAAGAACAAGAACAAGAACAAGAACAACAACAAGAACAACAACAACAACAACAACAACAACAGCAACAACAACAACAACAACAACAAGAACAACAACAACAACAACAACAACAACAACAACAGCAACAACAACAACAACAACAACAACAGCAAGAGCAACGCCAGCTCCAACTGCAACACCAACCTGAACCACCAAATATCACCAGCTAGAACGGCTAGCATGGCTAAAATGGCTGGATGGGTTACAACTGTTGCGATGACTACATGTCAATAACGACCATCCCTTCCGTAGCAGCAAAGAGGTCGGCTGTTAATGCCCCTTTCTAAGTCGCAACACCCCTGATTGCTGCTGTTATCCAGGTTGATTTTGGCAGCATGCTGCTTCTATGTATATATATATATATATATATACACATATATATATATACACATATATATATATATATATTGTGACGTGCATATTTACAAAATATGCTTTCATAGTAGGTAATTTACATGCTATCCAGTCTTTTGTTGTTCACACCATCCAATTTTTGAAGGCCGCTGCACACACACACACCCAGGCAGGAGCGCGCGCCAATCTTGGGGTGAAGACAGGCCGTTCTTGGTGTGGCAAGATTCGGGGGGGCGGGGGGGACCTCCGGAAAATAGTGATAAACCATTGCTGCCCTATGGTCAAAAAGCATCGTTTCATTGGATTGTTTCGATAAGCCGGCTGGATGGGTAGTTTGAGTAGTGCAGTCCAGTGTACTTCAACATGTTGTAATAGTTTGCTATAAATGGAAGTATTTATTGGTCATTGAGCAGGAAAAAATGCGGAGTATCTAGGATTGGCACCAAAATCATTTGCTAGGTAAGGAACAATACTCCTATCTTTGAAAGGAACCAAGTACATATCATATAAGAGGTTATACATGTTGGTTTGTGGTTCTCGGATTGAAAGCCCCGTGTGAAGGAAATCATTGAACAGTCAGTGATTGAGTATCGGATCCTCGAAAGTTGCAGATGCATGCAAACCTTCTAAGTTATATTTAGTTATAAGCTAACCACTTACTGGTTCAGTAGATCTTAAACTTTGGCCCGTACCCATTCAGCACCAGCACACACATACACTAATTCCAAAACATACACCACTTTGAAACGGATGGCTAAGTGGAGCAATCCAGCACATTCAACCAGTACTTCCCCCCTTTCGTTTTTTCCTTGCGCTATTTGTGTTTTGATTCGCCATCAAGTATTGCTCCCGTGAGTTAAAATATCCAAGCAGGCGACAATCGCAAACCTCAACACATCATCTGCCTCAAGTCAATGAACATTATCATTTCAGACCTTATCACATTTCAAGCCTTACCAGCATCACATTATCATTGTCACATCGGAGCTTCACAATTGTCACATCTCAAGCCTTCTTTGAGTTACAAGGTGGCAGACGCTTAGGACCCAGGTCAAAATGAATCAGGAAATCACGAAAACCAATTGACAATGCTAGCCTTTCACAACCGGTTGTGGTTTAGTGCAAGCCGGTTGGGTGATATAGATCACCTTTACGGTGAGTATCAACAAATTACGGTATGTTCTGTGAGACTAGAATGGGTTTGTACCAACCAAACATGGATAAACATGGTTAGCATGTTGTTCAGCCATGCAGTTGAAGATTTGTTCTGATACCCCTCTCGCAGCGATCTTGGTTTTGCAGAAGTCGTGGGGCATTCAAAAGCAGATGTTGTTGGCAGAATGGGCTAAGAGATCCTCCTGGGGTCCACAATGCCTTCATCGTCAATGGTGTTTTTTCCCCATGTGGCAGGTGAGGGTCTCTAGATTTAACAAAGGTGCGCCGACCTCACTCCTTCACTCCTTCACTCCTTCACTCCTTTGCTCTCTTCCTCTTTGCTCCTTGTCTTATCTGGCAGTTTGTCGCCAAACCCCTCTGTGAGTTCGTGGCTGAACCCTATGGCAAGCTCCGGATGCACCGGGCCACGCCGAGTTTTGGAGGCAGCTGGACACAACTCGAACACATGCCAGAGAGAGTGCCAGATAGAAAGCCAGAATAGATGCCAGGATGCCAGCAAGGTTGCCACAATAGATGCCAGAAAATATTTCAGAATGGGTACCAGATAGAATGCCAGAAAGAATATGTCAGATAATCGTCAGAGTATATGCCACAAAGAATGTCAGATAGAATGCCAGAATCTAGATGCTATATATATTTCCAGATGACAGAAACTATGTCAGAATTGTGTGTCCGGGTCAGGTTTACTCGAAGATTTTTTTTGATACTCTTGAACATTTTTTCATGGGGTCGAGGAGGGGGGCTTTGGGGGGGGGGGCCATGGAAAGGCCATGGATACGCAATTATGTTCATTGTCTGAAAGAAAGGTGAGTTTCTGGATGTTAGTTGCAGTCGGAGGTGAGGTGCCAGAGTGACTTGAACTGGATTTTGGGGTGGGGGTTTGGGGGGTTCAGGGCCGGTTTGGGGCTTAATAAGGGCTCAACAAGGGCTCAATAAGGGCTTTATAAGAGCTAAGCAGTGGACAAGCCTTGGATAAGCGAGATTCTGCCTGCAAGCTATTCTGCATAGCCACCCCAAAAAATGACCCTTCAGCACCCCAGATCTCCAAAACTGCCAAAATGAAGGAAACATGATGAACACACATCAAAATCACTGCAAAAATCCCAATGGTGTGCCCTTTGTGGGTTGTGGCTTACATCACCCATCCATTTGGATAAGCACTCGATAAGGAAGCTAAGCTATCCATGGGGAATAAGCCCTTAATAAGGCCTTAAAGGAGAAGCCCTTAATAAGCCCTTAAGAAGGCTTAGTCGGCCCCTACTAAGGGCTTATCCTTATCCAGCCTTATCAGGACCTTAAATGATAAGCTTCATTACCTCCCCCCCCACCCCCCCTCCGACCCCATGATTAATAGACATGAGGATAAATCTTATGTTCAACAGCAGATCCCACATAAATCATCATGCGACGGATACAGGATACAGTAGTTTATCCCTAAAACTTAGCAACGCATGAAAATAAACCACCCACCAAAAAGCTATGACTGAAACATCTCCAAAACATTCCCAAGTATCCATTGCAAATCCACCTGGGATATCCTGTGATTATGAATTCCATGGCCTCTTGTTGTGATTTCTAATTGAAGAATAGTCGGAATGGCTTGTGGCATTCTGGATGCCACATTTGACACACCAAGAGCTCAGAAAGACCACCTGCAGTGTGGGGTCCCCAAGATTGGTGAGTTGGTTTGTTTTCTATGGTCTACCGTATGTGTATACAGCGTATTATATAATTATATAAATTATATATGTACTGTAAAAAATATATATATATGTATACATCGCACTTGGATTGTTTTTTCAGTTATAGACCAACTTACAACTGGGTCGTCCACATTGTGAAGACCCTGCAAATACCATTGCCTGCCGCCAGGTCGGTACATGTTCGAGATTCGAGTCTTGGAGGTGATGGCTCCCTTGGAAGATGCCAATGCCCGGGCGCGGGTGCCACAACCACGCAGCCAGCTTCGAATAGGTGCACTCTGGGGAGCTTCCTTGGGTAGCTTAACCGAGGCTGGGATGGCCCTCCGTTGATTTTACTTCTATTATTTTTTCATTTTGTTTTTTTTCATGCAGCTTCTGTCCCATAGGCTGGCAGTCCTTTTAGATTTCTCCCAGCCGCGGGCGGTAGATTTTTACATCATTCTGCCACTCCAACCGGATCACAGTTTCCGCAATACCGGGCTCGGCCTGGGGAACTGGATCAGACCAACGGCAAGTAGCGGTTGATTTGAATCCATGTAGCATTTTGTGCGTTTGTGCCAAGCCATCCCTAGCAATAGCGTTCGTCAAACAAAAACATGGAATGTTTGGTTGTTAATTATTGCTTTTATCTTTTAGACAACATGAACAGGGATCTTTCGGTTTAGCCCCACATTTTGTTGGGAATCAGGATTCATGACGGAACTGATTTTGCACCGTTTTCCATGAACTGTGAACAAATACAGGAACTTGGCGTATGCGGTTTGTCTTGTGTTATGGCGGCCATACCATCATGAGGTTAACATCCTGTCGCCATTGCCCCTGCAACCCGGCCCCATGGGCACAGGTTTTGCCAGCGTGAAATCCAGTTTGTTTCTCGGTCACAGCGAGGCGCGCTGGGCCATCAAGATTTTGGGGGGGATCCTGGGTGATCTGCATCCAAAATGGTGTGTTGTTGATTTTGAGGGGGAAGTCGGTCCCCCCTGGATTCAGGAACACCCATGTTAATGTGAACTGTCCTCGACTTTTGGTTATTGGTTGAACAAAGACCCAAAACACATTGAATGCTTCATTTTAAGAAACAGATATTTGCGAGTCAATCCATACCTCATGTTTGAGGTGTAAACAGTTCTCAAGCAACTCAAGTCAGCTCAGAACAACATGCAAGTTTGCCCCCTTTGTTCGGATTGATGCAATGAAAGAAGTACCACTGAGGGTTGAGGGTTTCAGGAAAAATGATTGGCACACGTGTTCATTGAAAGTTTAAAATTGATGGAATATCATAGACAATACGTGTTTGAATTGCGTATCATCCGAAAACATGTTCGATTCGGAAACATAGTTGCCCATTTCGCTTCTTATGTTAAACAAACCGGAGGCAAACATCGAGTTTGGAACCATTTTGTTTTGTTTCCTGGAGTTCTTTGTCAATTATTCCAATGTTGACAATGCTGTGTAATTATCCGAGATTGTGAGACCAGCTGAATTCCCCTCAAACGGCGTGAATTGTTACCATTTCCACACGGAGAGAAATGCGACCATAGTGAATTACAAAGCTCTGGTTTCCGGTGATTCGTTTGACCAGTTTGTTGAACATTATTTTTTCTGCAAGGTAAACCCTGAGCTTTGGGATTGATGGAAAACCAACACAAGTGTTCAATCTTGCTATATATTTGCTCAAATGTTCACTTTGTGGTAAGGACCATGCAAACAGTAAAACTCATGGACACAACGTGGCGTTACGTGGCCCCCGATGGGGCGGTTTTGTGTTTCAGGTCCCAAGGATGAGGGTCCTTGCATGCTGACGACCTGTTTTTTGATGAAACGACCTGATTTGCTTCAGTGGTATGACAATGCCTCACAAACTACAGTTGCCATTAAAAAAAACACATGTTTGCGTGGTAGCCTAAGTGAACTGTGTTCGATCAACACATGCATTGCACGCGAGTTTTTCAGACAACCCGTCCCACAACCAGGAGGTGTCAGGAGGTAAACCAGGAGGTAAGGAGATGCACAGGAGAAGAAGAGGGGGCAAGTCAAACCATTCAACCGATTCGTTGTTTGTTTTGTTGTTTTGTTTTTTTTCCATTCTATGATGATGATAAAACTTAACCAATATTTGATGGTGATGCCACGGACCACCCTGGTTGATGTCCAGTGGGAACGAATCTTCTTGGAAACGTAGCACATAAGGTGGTGCCGCATGGTGCGCCCAGAGTTGCAAGTTTTATCTTACCCCAATGAAGATCAATTAAGTATTGCTATATCTATGCTATATCTACCACAAATCCTAGTTATGCTGGTTCTAACCCATGTTTTTGTTCTCTCATTCCGAGCTCTGCTCAGCATGCCATTGGCTTCGACAACGAAGGGTTCCTGCTGCATGGGAAGGGCCGAAGTCAGGCACTGGGGGGGGGGGTGAAGCTAAGATCTGAGTGGATTTTGTTGCAGCTTGTGGTCTTTTTTCTATAGTTTGTAATTGGGAAACCATGGGCAAGTGTTGATAAACCATAAGAACACTTATGTAAGACAAGATTCTTATTGTTTTTTTATTGTTTTTCATATATATATATACATATATATATTACATATATTATTGTTATTATTATTATTATTATGATTATTATTGTTATTGTTATTACTATTATTATTCTTGTATATATATATATATACATTAGCTGATATTGTCAGCAACTTGTATGGGTACTTTGTGGATCAGGGTATAACCCAGAGTGGAGGTTCACTGCATTATTGATATTAATATTGGCTTGAATTTGGGGTGGGGTAGGGGGTACCAGCAGCTCCTGACACCATAGCTATGGCGAGATATCGATAATCATGTGATGACCGGTCATCCCAACTATATATAGAATTAGACACGGGGTCTTAGTGGCGCTCAAAACACGACTCCTGCTTGTTGCGTTTTAATGTTTTTGCTTTTCAATCTTATATACAATGACTGGAACGATGATTTCGGGATCCAAACTAACATGATCCAAACAAACTTGTATTGTTGTTGTTCGTGAATGTGTTGAAAGCACCAAGCAGTTTTGCTAGGTTTTGAGGCCTGACTTGGTCTATAGTGTGGAGGTCTTGAAGTCTTGAAGCTAAGAAATTATTTGAAAAAGTCTTTTCAAAGACAGATAGGTAGATAGGTATATAAGTAGTTTGTAAGATCTTTGTTGATATAGACAGTATACCAGATCCAACAGCTCACCTTTTGCTCAAGATCCTATCGTAAAAATCATGTGAATGACGTTTTAGTTTCCCGGGATGTTCTTTTCCTCGTGGTCATTCTAAACTTAGCCAAAAGGACATGTCACATTTTCAGATGGCCTTGAAAACGGCCACTCGCGCAAAAGCCCCAGCCGCGGCTTACCAGAGACTTTTCACTGTGGCTGCTACAGCCTCTGCTATGGCGTTTTATGGATGGCTGCTCAGAGCACCAACTAAGGCCCTCTCACAGAAACTGGAGTGGAACCATAGGTCAGCTTCTACGCATCTCACTTTGCTTCTCAATGGTCACACCTTGGATGTCCAATTCAACAGTGGGGTTGCCACTGTGAATGCGCTCTAGGTATCACCGTTTGAAACAGCAGGTTTCGGAGTGTTGGGATAAAAAGGGCATTTTTGCAGCCCACGCTAGGACATTCTTGCGGCACCTTGGATGGATTGAAGAGGATGGTCACGTGATCCGCGATAGTCAGTGGAGCTTTCATCTCTCCTGCTCGAGCCCATGTGGTGGGAGCGCCAAATGAGACCTGAGATTGCTCGGGCATCTAACCATCAGCCATAATCACACCTGGTCATTGGCGTCACCGCTGTGATGGAGGTGGGTACAACCATCCAACATTGAATGGATATGGAGCTGGGCACTTGGAAGATCACCCCACGACTCGTAATTCGTTCGTCAGGTGATGGCACAGCTGTAGATGGGATAAACCAGTTAGTTCGGGGACTTATCAACGGTAATCAAGCAGATAGTACTGACTGTAAGTGGAAGAATCCGTCCAAAGCAACATCCAGAAAGCAAAACATGCCTACTAGGTACATTCTACGTCCTACCAAAGTGTTTGATACCTTTGATGTTATTTTTACATTGTTTTGCAATGTCTGAGATTTTATGTTAGTATATATTTAATTCAGGTATGATATCCCCCAACCCTCTGGTGGCACCCCGATTGGGATCTCTATATATATATATATAACTTATAAGTACAGAAATATAGATATGTTTGTTAGTTGAGGTAGAATACCCAACATCTATGATTTTCAGGGCCTCAACTGCTGAGGCCCCAAGACGAGTTGTCTCGGCATCCCCCATCTCCCATCGAACCCTGCGAGTACGGCCAGGTGTCGCAGAAATTCAGCACCGGTGATGTGGTCGCAGTGGTGTGGTGCTCAGAGGACCATTGCTGTGAAGGACTCGGTATACTCTATAGTTATCGAACGTAGCTATGGTAAATGACCAGTTTTAATATGTACTGTAAATCATCATAAATCATCTATAAATGGGCCATGCCATGTTCATCCATTTTCCATTGCTATGTTAAATAACCAGATGTTTATGGGAGACATTTCTGCATTGGCCAATAGCTAGCCTTTAGGGACTAGAACTGGTCATTTCTCATCTGAAATCAATCATATCAATGATTATAATTGTACACTATGGCGCAAGAACGGTAGGTAGGATGACCTATCGATTTGCTTCAAATGTTTTTGCAAATACCCCGTGCTCCACATATGTGTACTTGACTTACCAACACTTACCACATACATGGAGCATACGGGATAGTATGTTGCCTGCTCATCATGGAAAAACCATGGAAATACTATATTTGTAGAGTTGTTTTGACCTTTTCCACAATTGCACAACACTTCGGAAAGGCCTTTGCTTTCAGGGATCAATGGGATCGCACGACCAACCTCAGACGGGTTGTTGTTGATGTATTCGATGTTCTACCAGTGCTAGATAGTGCTACATAGTGCTAGTGCTTCTGCTGCTTCTACTGATGCTGCTGCTAGTGATGACTTTTTCTTGGTTGTAGCAGTCTTAGCAGCAACAGCAGGAGGAGAAGTAATAGCAAGTCGGAGTATCAGCACAGTTTGTTTCCTGTGATGAGCCCTTTCGAAAGGCTACGGATCAGGCACCTTACGTAAGCACTCCCGATCCATAGTACGGATCACCGCGGAGCATACCCGACTTTTGACTCGCACCCACATAGACCTGGCCCAGACGGTTTGTTGGTCATGATGTATCCCGCGTTGTGCACCCCCTTTGTTGCATTGAGGCATTGAGGATTTGCTGTTGCTGGTGCTGGAAAGTCCATGCAACAAGTTCCAAAGTATGCTTCATAAACTTGTTTGGATGAAACAATAGCTGTAGATCCATATTTTGGCAGCACAAATTGTTTTGATTAGCAGCCACGCCATGGCTTTGGCTCCGCATCCCGTTTCCAGAAATGTTCGGAGGTTGATGGTTGACGGGGAACCTGCATCAGAAGGGAAACACCAGCAGGTTGTGTTGTTTTCTTGTTGTTTTCTGCCTGGTGTTTTGGACCTTTAATGACCACAAGATGTTTGGAAACATCCCGTGACTCAATCAAGACCTGGCTGGTGATTGTGCGCTTGTTTCGCCTTTGTTCCACATTTTGGATGATGATGATGATGATGATGATGATGATGATGATGATGATGACGATGACGATGATTATGATGTTTAAAGATCATTATTGTTATACACCTCAATTAGTTTGGTCGAAGCCTGCCAAAGAGGGAAATACGAAGGGAAACATCGGGGGACCTGCCAAACAGTTGTGTTTGGCCCATCTTTTGTGCAGAAGGAGGTTCGCCACACTAACCTGCAGTTTCTGTACTGCTTGGCAAGAGGCGTTGATATACTAATATCGCTGGGTATGAACACCCCCCCTTTGGCCCATCGGTTGGGATTATTTTACTTGACGCATAGTTCTGTTATATTAGTTTATCCATAAATATGTATAGATTCATGAGCTGCGAAATGATCTTCAAGCTGTGATTGGATGATCGTAGCGCTACGCTAATTTGATAGTTTGACCATGGTGCATGTCTGGACCCTCAAGGTGTTGAACCTGAACAGCGCCAGTCCCAACGACTCTTGGTGTCCTACGGGCAGGGGGTCTGACAAATCTGACAGGGGGTTTGAGAGGGTCCTAAATTGATGACTAAAGATGAATAGAGACTGTGATATATTTCATAATTTGTATATCTAAGAGTTGTTTCATCCAATTTACCTTTGCACTTGGCTTGCTCTTTGAATATCTCTCCGGAGATGTACATTCAAGTTGCCTCGGGGTCAGGGAGAGGATTAGAGATGGCTCATACCTTCAGACCTTCAGATGTTTTTTTTTGACTGCTGGATGGAAGTGTTTTGAACTGAAACTTACCGGTTCTAATGGCTTGAGGATTGGTTCTCTACTGTGAGCACATCTCACTGACTAGCGGCTTGCGATCATCCCATGATCTGGGCGATCCGGGCTTAAGAGATAAAAACCCACCAGCCAGTTTGATCCCCAGTATATACCTCCATCTTCAGACCCGAATCCGCCATGAATGTTTCAGCTATACAATCTCCATAAATTGATGTATGATGTGGTCTTGGTTGTTGATTAGTTGGACTTCATTTTCCATCATTTTCCTGGTTAAATCACAATGTGTGTACATTTGGGGGTTGGTAAACTTCCATTTTTCGTTGGGGAACCTTCCATATTGAAAGGCCAACAAAAAGCCAGGGGTTCTTCTCTGCTGGCCCAGGCTCATACCATCAGCCTCTTCAAGGACGCTCCGGTGATCTCCAGTGCCCATAAATAAGTAGAGCTTTGCCGATATCTAATATATATTATATATACAATCTAGATATAGCTTTATAGCTTTATATACTTCTGACCTTTTTGTACATATGTATAAGTATATATATATACACAGAGAGAGCGAGAGAGATACATAGATACATAGATACGTAGATACATAGATAGATAGATAGATAGATAGATAGATAGGTAGGTAGGTAGGTAGATAGATACATAGATAGATAGATAGGTAGATAGATAGACAGTCAGACAGACAGATAGATAGATAGACAGATGCATATATTCATATATAGAGTTGAAAATTGATTTGACTATAGATAATATCTATGTTCTTCAGATAGTCAAACCCATCAGTGTTTATGTTTTTGTTGACCACATTCGAGTTGCCAACAATACTCTGCAATATTTGTGATTTTTGGGTCCTTCAAGGCTTCTTGGTGAGAGACAGGACATCACCCGTTATGTTGGTTAAGTGGCCCGGAACCGAGGTTTAACTGCTCTGATATCCCTCAAGTGCCACATCAGATAATGCTAGTAAGCAATAGTAAACCACCTTTATGTTGATGGTTTGTACCACACAGCATTTATGATGAAATTGGGGATGGTCTACTATTGCGTACTAACATTACTCAAATATGACGGATTGAGAAACCATCACGTTGGGATGGACATCCGTTGGTTCAGGCTAAGCAATAAAGTAGTTACTCTTAGAAACCCCACTATGAAAACGAGGTCCATTGGATGTAATAGGGTATATCATTTTGTACCCAGCCCATCGTGTTGGTTTCCTCAGAGATGAGGTTGGAGATCAGCATGTGAAAGTGAACCATTGCAGAGTTTGTCTCGAGACAACTTTTCCAATGTTTAAAATCAATAATCATGATGGTATGCTATCAATGTTGTCCCCCTGTGGTGTTGCTCCTCAAAAAACACATGTCTTTAAAACATAGGGAAACAAAAGGGGGATGACCCGCTCAACGTTCCCCTCATTCAGAACGGCAAACGGGCCTCGCAGCCGCAAGCTCTGCCAGAGATACTGAAGGAGAAGGTACTGTGGGGATGGCCGCGGGGATGGGGCGGTCATGAGCAGTCATAGCTTTGGAAACAAAGCCATGGTGGATGGGACAGGCTCTAAGTTGCGGCATTTGAATTTTCAAAACCATGACATTTGATGGGTTTTTGGAAGTCCAAAATTCGAGACACACTGTAAAAACAGGATTCAAAAATAAACCCCCATTTACCCTCATGATGTACTAGGCACTTCGCACTGATTGGGAAAACACATCCAAATATCCGGTGGTACTACCAGAATGGATCCTGAATTCATTGCATTTACAATATTTTACAATAATTTTTGGAGTATGGGTACGGGTCAGAATTACCCCAAAAATTTGGGTAGCTGACGACTGAGCACGGGTAAAATCTGAAGCCCCTGGGTCTGCGTCTCTTACCTAGATAGTGGAGGGCCCATCGCTGCAAAGCAGACTGGCTTACTAGTGTTGACTGGCAAAATTGGAGGCACAGCGCTAGCTTTGTTACTCCTGATCTGGTTAGAACTTGTTGAGCCATAGCTATATTATATACTATTACATATGGTGATTGTCTCCTGGATCATCAATACAAGGCCATTGTTTTATAGTTGTAGTACAGTATATTAGAATATATGGTTGTCTCTGTTTGTACGTGCTTTGAGAAGAAACAAAGCACAACAACACTCAATTATCTTTCTTTACACACCAACTGATAGCATCAACCCTACTTTCTCGTTGTGGATAGGGGGCAATGTTTGCAGCATTGTTAACCTATCCAACCCGTGGGATGCCATGGATGCCATGCTGCTCCAGGCGTTGTACCCCATCTTGACCTTCAAGAATGCGCTAGCCACAGCCTACACGAGGGACTCACCAGAGGGTATGATGTTTTGGAGGATTTTCAGAAGATGAGAATCATTGTTTTCGCGCGTAAGTGGCCACATGACAACCAGCACATGCCTGTACTAGTTGGACATGGAGATGAAACTACCCCTGGCCACAGGTTGATTTTCTATGATGTTCCAGTTCCATGGAGTGGCCCCTATGAAAGTCAGAACGGAGACCATGTCAATGGTGCCCCACTGACTTTTGACTTTCAAATATGATGCTGAACATCCGGGCATAGGGTAGCCTTTTAGATGATCTTCAAGGTTGTTCATTGAGGATTAATGAGGTATACACACCACTGAAACAGATTTTAGATCATGTTGTTTGAATTAATTACATCTATGAATTAGCATTTTTTAGTTGCATCTGGTGCATACAAGTCTTTAGACCCTTCTTCTGACCGGTATTTCTCACGACCCCAGCAGCAACGGTTGGCCTCAGGTCACGTTGCATTACAACTTTGGGCCACACACCATGGCCCCTTTGCCCTTCAAATGCCGCAGCATCAACGATGCTCGCCGTTCCGTTTGGGGTGATTTGAGGTCCCCATGGAGTCCGGTTGAAAACGGTTCAAGGTCCACTTCCACTGTCGTAGTAATATCTGGGCTAAAGATTCACTGAATATCATTCAGAAATGTTGAGAATAAATGGGCAATGAATAATGAATGTACATGATTTAAATGTGTTATTATATACATGGTGGGTTTGTGCATGCCAGCTGAAATAGGGATACCAAGCATGGAAATGATGTGTATGTATATATATATAGATGCATATGTAACTCCTTCAGTCAGATAGTAGTAGTCATTTGATTCGATATTTGATTCAGATTGCCGCAAGAGGGTTTGTTGGATGAATGAACGGGTTTTAATAAACACAGACCAATGGTTCCTGCCTGGTGGTTTGTCAGATTTGGATTGTGGGAAAGGGTAACATACAGACCCAAGCTGGCAAAGTTTCCTCTTATGATACCGACAACTGAAATGATATAGACTATCTATAGATACTCGACTTAGATCCCCAGGCTTAGGAAGCACCAATTCTGGTGCAATATACTATCTATCAATCCATTGCCATCCTCTCGTTTCATGTTACCCCTGTACTCTTCAAGGTAAACATCCACAAGACTTTGGAAGCTTCGAATGTTTTTTTCCCCCCACACATAAACGTTCCGCTCACTATACTGAATGGGCAGTCTTCTTAGCATCTTCCTAGGTTTATTTTTTATTTGTTCGCCACACTTGGTGCAAGACCGTTATGTTTTCAGCTGCTGGAGACAGCAAGCTCCATCAATGATTAGCAACAAAGGATTCAGAATGGGCTTCCTGTTGGTTCATATCTGATATCATTGCCATCCTTTTTTGGGTTTCGTTGCGGATGATGCGCCTGAGCAATCTTTGTGGGAATATGCATACATATCTATGTATATATATATATATATACACCAGTTGGTGGCCAGCCACAAGCTTCCCATTGCATCTTGGAGTTTTTGAATCCACACATTCTGTTGGCGACATCTCCATGCCATGGGTTTGCCGCCGTGTTGGTCGTGGCAAGGAAGTCCTACAGCCGGATGTCAGTAAGAAGAAGGAACACACAGCCCACAGTGAGGCGGAATACGAGGCACCGGATGTCCTGGGCAAGAAGTGTGACTGGTTAGCTTGCCAGCAGAAGTGACATGGGTTTGTTTAAAGATGGGGGATACCCCCATATTGATCCATTTATGGGGAATATGATGACAAACGGATACACATGGATAAACCCTCAAAATGTTGGTGATTTTTGTTTTCCCATGTGATTTTTGAAAATAATACAAAAAACTACCATCTGGTAGGTAATTCAACGTAGCTATTGAAAATGGCCATTTATAGTGGATTTTCCAATTAAAAATGGTGATGTCATTAAAAATTGTAGTTAACCAGAGGGTAATGAAATGTCATGTACCAAGATGTACCCATTGGATCATCCCCTTGGGGGTAGAAGATGAAGTGATTCAGCAGGGAGCCTGACTCTAGGTGTTGAAAAAGACTTGGGGTAGAGCTGAGCAAGGCTGATCCAAACTACTCAAAACTTGTTTAGATCTCAAAGACTTGTAGCACCCCCAAATTTACATCACCATAGATGACTGATATTGGGAAAACTTCAGAAATAGCCTTCAATCCTCCGTGTGACAGAAGGATTAGAAGTCCGGACGCCTTGGCTGATTTGTTGGCCATGCCGCATGAGATGCAGGGCATGGGTCGACAGAAATAGCCAGGCTCCAGGTCCCAAATTTCCAGACACTACCTTGGTCCTGCAGATCATAGGGACCGAACGATTGACCTAATGATTAACCTCCAGAGCAAATGATGTTATGGGAAACTACCAACTGCTGTCTTAATTCAGGCGACTAAACACTGAGGTAGAAGTAGCCTACAAAGAACGATGTACGCAAGGTGCACACAATCTCCTGAAAAGTATTCAACTTGTGCAAAACTTTGATGAACACACCGTGCTTTGTGTTTCACATTCAGGTATTTTTGTTTTCGGTGGTAAGCCATCTCACATCTCATTATTATCGCGAGTTTGAATTATCTGCACAGATGAGTCAAATGATCGCAGATCATTGGTAGTCCAAATGATAATATACTAAATCGATATAAAACCTCAGTATATAGCTTGATATAGCCATAGCGACAATCCCATTTTGATTGCAACATCGTAAAGCCATTGGTGTATATATATATATATAGCCAGCGCACCCAAAGATGACCAACAATAGATGCTGAAGATTGGCCCTTCTTAGTGATTGTTGGTTATTAATAGGCTCTTAGTAGGGCCAAACATCATTCCGGGGGCACCTTTGATGGGGGAGGCTTACATCCCCAACAAGAATCTCAGGGGCAGTACTCGGGAAGCCCTTGATCAATACTTGTGCGGAATCTTTGGACATCAAGTAAGACAACCTCTTGAAAAGGCTCACAGCACCCCCGTCCCCTTTCTGGAAAAAATAATGCCCCAAATGGAGGTTCCTAAAAAAGGGGTACCCCTTAAATCATCCCAAATCATCAGTCTTATATAATCAGATCTTCCAGCGAATAAACCATCCATTTTGATGTACCCTCAATTTAAGAAACACTCAAGAGATTTCATCCAAAGCTCAGAGACCTCGGCGAAGGTCTTGTTCCCTGTATCACTCCCCGATGAGGGCGGCTTTGATTGGTTGGATCAGTGAAGGGAGCCCAGCTGGACTGTCCAAAATTGGGTTGAAGAGCTGGGAGTTCGATCTTGGTGAATGGTATACGCCAAATTTTCGAGGAGGGGTATGATAGGATATCATTGGAAGTTCGATTACAGATTAGCAAGTTATATTAATGTCACTACGATATCAGGATATAAGTGATGGGAATGACGGCTATTGACGGCAAGGGGGGCACTATCCCAAAAAGACCAAGTATTTCAGCTTAAATAATTATAGTTGAAGTCGAATATATTATATATATATAATGGTGTTCTTGAGAATGGGGTAAGTACACGCACAGTTGGTGCCGCTTTAATGTGTTATACTGACCTATCCAGTCGTTTCAATGAGAGCTTCATCATCAACCACTGGATTTTGGGGAGATCCACTGGAAACTTGACAGGACTCCAAACTGGAACAAAGGATGGAACGAAGGATGGAAGAAAGATGGGAAACTAATTGGAGGTTTCCAATCCATAGGGGTACCCCCAAATCATCCATTTTAGATTGGGATTGTCCCTTATAAACCATCCATTTTTGGGTATCTCCATTTATGGAAACCCTCAATTCTTGCGGGGTTGAAGAAGGACACAAATTATGCATGGGTCTTGAAGGGACCTAAGAAGCTTTGTTCCAGGAGATGGTGTGTAAAATGCCGACCCCCAGGCTTTTGTCATTTCTACCGTTCAACCACTCAATGATTTTTCGAGGTTAAAGCATCTTTGCCAACAGACATCAATTGCATTAAAGCAAAAGCGTTTCTGCCCTCTCATGATCTATTACCATATCTGATACAGAATAAACATGAATAAAAGATAATATATATATATACCTACATATCTAACGCTTCCATCATTTTGACAAATATTTGACCCATCTTGTCTACAGTGGAAACCTTCCTGCCATCCCAAGGTTTCTCCAGAAGCATCCGCACTATGTTGAGCTCAGTGACTTTGGAGGAATCCCAAATTCTGACTGTATGATCAACTATGTCGAAAGGTCAAAGTTTTGAAACAAAATATATTGGAGAAATACATGTTTATTCATTATGCATATATGTTATCAAAATATCGTGTATATCTATGTTTGTACACGTGGTTGAGCATGAATTCCTTAAATTGTTGCCATGGACACTTTCAGGTCAGGACAAGGCCACTGAACTGTAACGAGTCTGTGAGATACATATCTTTTTTGTTGAAGCACAGCATGTGGTGATGGGATCCTGTCCAAGAGGGATGAAACGCAACTACCACCCAGGTTCTTCGTGTTTTCTGTTCCAGCCCTGTTGGGATTAATGCAAGTTGGTATCTTGGAATGGATTGTTGAAACCACCACCAATGTTAAAAACTAATCACATCTCTTGAAGACAAACCCGGAGCTCCTGGTATCCATAGTTGACGTTTCATTGTTGCAGGCTCCTCCGGTGAAATCGCAATTTTGTTGGTTGATGGCAGGCAATTCAATAGGACATCCGAGGCATCCAATACCAGAAATGCTTCCTCTCCAGTTCAGCCGGGAAAAGACAGTAGCATGCCACCCGATTCAGGGGATTTGCAAGGAATAAGACCAGAGGATGAAAGATGACCCCATATCTGTCAGTCAAAAAAAACTGGTGTCTGCAGTATCCTTGAAGGAATGTTCCATCAACTCACAGCTTGAATCAGGTCAAGGGCCACAAAGCACCTTCAAAATGGTGGTTTTAGTCATGAACTATGTGTTGGTTCCTTATTTCCTTAGGATGACTACTTGATTGTCCAGTCTTTTTGGGATCCCTGATTTAGGATTCATTCTCCAATTTGAATCAATTCACATTCTTGAGATGCATTGAAAGCACCAACCAGCCGCCCTAAGGTGACCGATCTCTTCTGAATTGGTGCGAAAAGAGCTGGGGGAACTCAGCGGTGACCAAGAGATCAGTGCGGTCGCTGTTTGGTGACTGCCGAGGTGTTTTAAATCCCCAAATTTGATTTTTGATCAAATAATTGATTAAATATATCTATCTCTCTACAATATCTATGTATATATAATATAAGTATATTATATATATTCACCTGTTTGACCACAATTGATTAATTACATAGTTCATGTTGTTTATTTGTGCCACCATTTTTTGAAATAATCCTTGAGGTTCTAGTCAGCACTCTCCAGTTTTTTCGCCAAGTTTGCGCGTGTTTTTGCTGCAGGTGGCTTGAGCAGACCCAAGGGCTATGGTCTTTCAGCCCGGGGGTCCAACGACAAGCCGGAGATGGGTCGCTCGGTGGAAGCTGTCAGAGTCACGGCCAGGTGGCTTGGTGGCCATGACTGCCATGACATCGGAAGATAACATGAGCAGGTCAGGTTCACATGTCCAAGTTGGTTTGTGATATACATAGTAGTGCAGGGGTTGCTCTACCCTAAGTCTTGGAAAATTACGAATAGGTATATTTCCATAATATGAATATGTGTTTGACGCTTGAATGTTGGCTGCAGGCCTTAAGGTCACAATCCATTGGTGCTGGCGACTTTAGTCATCCGCCTTCTGTCAAACGGGGTTGCGGCAACCGGGTCATTGACTGTGCTGTCACTGATTCGATGAAAGTCATTGAACATGGCAATGTGCTGCTTCCGTGTTTGATGTCGTGGGTGTATCACCTATCCACGGTGAGTTTCTGGTGATTCAATAGCACAGATATCTGACTGTCTAGGGTGGTCTTCCTATTGTTGTTCGGGAATTCCAGTTTAATCATGTAAAACATGTAAAACCATGTTGATGAATACCCCGGATTCATAACCTCGCCAGTTAGTTAACAAACCTTTCAGAGGAATCAAAGTTGCTGAACTTAGGTTCATATTGTCATCCAGGAGGGGTCAATTCTTTTTGAACTAGCTGGGTAGTAGCGTCCAAGCAATTTGATGAAACTAGCTTGGAATGAGCATGCCCAAAGGGTCAAAGGGGGTCAATGTTGGTGAAATTGGCTGCATCTATGAGCGTTGATGAGGGGTCCATTCTGTTGGAATTAGTTGCAGATATAAGCATCATCACGGGACTATTTTGCTGGAATAGGGTTGCTATCAACATCCATTCCATAAGGGTCAATTCTGTTGGAGTTAGCCGCATAATGGCATCCAAGAGGAAATTAGGTGAATATGAGATAATATGAGCATCCATGAGGCCTCGATGAAATCAGTTTGGAAGTAGAATCCATTGATCGTCCAAAGGGGATCGAATCGGATGCCATTCACAATACAGTATAATATCAGCATCCCTGAGAGGATAGCATTAAATCAATACCACAAGAAGAATCAGGGGTCAGAGAGCAACTTTGCAAATTGAGGGGGTCTCACCATTGGTGCGGGGGTGCAAACCACTAATTGACTTTAAGATTGCCCACCAATCTGAGGCAAATGGACTTTACTTATACGGGTTGAATTACTATTCTTGCCCCAACATTAAATCCAGTTCAATTGATTTTTTTCCCTGGGTTCACCACCCTGTTCTATTGCTCAAGTGAACCCCGTCCATTTGACGTCCCAATCCAATGCATCGCTTTGGTCACATTACCCCATTTGTTCTTTGAGCCCTTCTGTGTGGTTGGTTGAGCTCCTGTGTTTGGTTGCTTCAGCTCCTATTTAAGAATTTGTCCCATTAAAATGCCATGAATATCCCAATGATGCCCAAAAACATCCGATTAAACTTCTATTCAATCACACGTCACGAATATGTCCCATTAATCCTAATCCCCGTAAATCTATGTGAATCTCATTCATATTCCACTAATCATAAAATTCCGTGGTTGGCGAATTAAAGCACCGTTTACAGGTTTTCCAATCCATGGGGTCACCCCCCAAAAGCACCCAGGCATGGGCATTGCAGCGCTTGACGATCTCAGTGTACGCCGGGTGCTCTACGATGGTGTGGCGCCACTGCAGCAGAGGAACGTGGACGGGGAGCGTGGGGGAACGTGGGGAACGTGTTGATGATATGCTACGTGGGCAGTTCCACAATAAGTGATCATATAACATTAGTACATCCAAAACCATAGTATACCTTAGTTATAAAGGCAACCATAACATAATTACCATAAATTGTTGATTACACAACATGATAAAACCACAAGCATAGCATACCAGTTACAGTGAATTATATCCTACTTTGTGGGGTTGTGACACCGGTTATAGCCATGAAAATAAACTTAATTGCACACCTCCAAGTACGACATGGGGATGGGTCATTTATGGTAATCTAGCCAACCAAAACTTGGGGTTTAGCCAAATATGATGGTTTGACGGCCAAGAATGGGATAGATGCAAGCACAAATTAGGGTCAACCAATCTTAATCAAAAATCGGATTTAACATTAATTTTTGCAAAGCAAAAGTTGGTTTTCTAGGATTTTGACCCATGGAATATCGGATTTTAGCCACACCTAAAATTGTGATTTGCCAACCAAGAACTGGATTCAGCCAGCCAACAATGAGATCCGACAAACAAAACACAGATGTAGTGGAAGAAACATGAGGATTGGTGATTGGGTGAAAACTTGAAAACGTGAACATGACAATGATGTGTCTTTGCATCCGCTGTGTTTTTTGACTGGTTGCCTGGTTGCTGCAATAGTATGGGACAACATTGAGAACAGCTGAACTACTGTATGTGAAAATTTAATAATCTGTGTAGGGAAAAATATCCGGCCACTTCTTAACCACAGTGTTTTCCCACGGGGCAAGAACATCCATCAGTGATAGGATGTTTTTTCGTTCGTGCGGAATACGGAATCCCTACTCGGCAACAGCTGGGAATATATGGGTCAACCAACAACTCAGAAGGGAAAAGATGTTTGGACCACCAAATTACCAATTCTAAATGAACAACTAGAAACAACAGCCAGTTTGAAGTTTGGAGGGTGAACCGGGTTGAATTACTGAATAGTCACGAGGGGCTTGCAGCAGCTTCTGCTCTTGGTTGCTGAGGCCCCAACCAGGATCTTTGGGACCGATGTGAACCATGAAAAATACCCTGGTTGATTGGTCAATATAGGGAGTTATACTACCTAATTTATTCGGGGATTATGATAGCGTATGCCTATGTTGTTTTGCCACTTCCGCCCAAAAATGTCCAGAAACTCTCACAGGAACTACGTTGTGATGGAAGTGAGGGGCAATTTGCTGAAGGACCACTGCCGGGATCCACTCACAAAGTCGATGAAATTCAACATGGAACCTGGATATCCTAAGAAAACCATCAATCAGGGTTCTATTTGTAGATACCAACCATTACATGCAGGTAGATGGGCGCAGCTCAGAATGACTGACCCAAAAGAACGTGTCCAAAATGCATAGTTTGCAATGTTTGCTCGAAACCAGCTGAGAGAGAGAGAGAGAGTCATAGTTCTTGCAGGGTTTTCCAAGATGAATAGTTTGCTGATACCAGCATCATTAAAAAAACAGAAATGCTGGTGTCATACTGGTTGTTGCTGAGTTATTGCTGCTGGTCTCCACGCGGCAGGAGGAACGTGTCGAGCAGCTGAGCCGATGGAACGGTTTCAAACGCACCTCGGCACCTAGGTGCAGGCGAAGTGAAAAGGCCATGGAATTAGTGAAGTGGTGAGTAGCGACCCTGCAAGAACCTAGAAAGATGAAGTAATGCATAGGTATACATAATAATATGATATAATATGTGATAATATTATACAAATATTATACAATATGCAATAATAGTGATAATATATACTACCTATTTTTCTTGGGACTTTTACACCATTTCATGGCACTTGGAGCGTGTAAGATGGTGTCCCGTAACGGCCAGCTATGTATTGGGTTGTCACCCACTTACAATCACGAGCTAACCAACTCCATGACCCTTCTGAGAAGGGAAGTGGGGGGAATTATTTGTATGATGCACAGGTTGGATTTCTTTGAGTATAATTGAAGACTATCTTTATTTTCAGCAAACTCTGTTTGTGCAATTCCTGTGACTGATATTCTCAATCCGGACAGTTGATGTTTGTTGGGATATGTTGGATATGTCTCATCAAGAGAGCACTTGCCACAGATACTGTTCACTGTTGCAATGATCCCACCTGGCAAGTCCCCCTCTCTTCATATGGTGATGGCCATATTGAGATGCTGGTGCCATTTACTGTAGCGAGCCCAAAACAATGGATATTGGTCAGTGGTATTGCTGTCCGATCCTTTGGATGAAGAATCTGACCTAACCGATACTTGTTTCCCACGTGCTGAAAACTTCCTATTTTGATATTTTGATTTATTTTGACGGTTGAAGAGAAGGCTGTGAACACCAACATAATAGAGACGAAAAGGTCACTCTCAAAGGTCTTCGGCATCCCGCATTTTGGGACAGCCCCTTTTCGAAAAGCAGAAGAAGACTTGTGGGTTCCCTCAGGCAGTTCGATGTTTCGTTGCCCTTAGGAGTTGGAGTGGTTCTGTTGGGTGAACCACCCGCTGCCTTCAAGAAGTATGGCCAGGAGCAAGAGGGATTTGGCCATGGGTGAAGGGGTTTCCCCAGAAAAATCGGCCTCCGGTAATTTAACAGTTTGCCATGGATTGGAACATTTATGGATGATTCATTTACCTAGCCTATACTGTACTGCATATTAGAAAAAACGATAGAAAAGGTTGAAAGTAAAAACTGGTGATTTCCAGCCACTTGTATGTTAAATTACCAGGGGGTGCTTTTGAGCAAATGAAATGCTTTGCGTTTGCATGTGTGCTATTTCTCTGAAAAAAACACATTTGCACCAAGCACTGAATATTGCATTGCCCATACTTGAAAGAGTGTGCTGACCAGGAGTTCTTTGGTTTCGCGAATAGGTACAGTAGAGGATACAGCCCATCATTGTTTTGATTGCTTCAACAATGGCACTTTGGCACTTTTCGCCAATCAGCAAATAGCCAACCTTCGTGTACAAAGAGACAAGCGGAGTGGCTAGTAGCTCCTGATCCCACCCTACTGGGTGATGATCGCGGTCTACTGGGGTGCTATAGGATGCTATAGATACTTCCCACCGAAAGAGTCATAGAGGACGGTTGTAGAGACAGCAGTTTCCAGTAGTTTCCAGTTTCCCCACCGAGCAAGTCGTCAGGAAGTCACCCTTCGTGTGCTTGGCCCAGTGACCAATGTGGGCATTGCGGAAACAGGAGAACTGTCCACAAATCGGGACCCGAAGGCTGAACCGCAAAGATCTGATGAATAACGGATAATAAATGGGCAGTGAATATCAAAGAACTATAGCTATAACCAACTAGACATTTGGATTGGAGTGCCAATATAGAGTTGGATTAGATCAATCGTATTTACTGGATTGAACCGGGGCATGGTCATACCTTCATGAATAGGGAAGCGAGCGCTGGGGCCTCGAATCTCAGCGCAGAAACGATAGAGGAAGCGTCGTTCAACGGAGTTGGCATTTCTTGATGGGTTCACCTTGCGCTGATATGTTACGCAATGTTACGCGGCTTTCTTTGGGGTCATATGTTGATGGCCACACGTGACGACCCCAACGAAGCATAACGAACCACGCCGACCTCAGGGTTGATCCCAGGTCAAACAAGAGGTGTCCGATCAAGACTTCCGAGCGAAACAAGCTCAGGCTTAAGGGGCAGTTTACTCTGGCTTTGTGTGACAGCAAGTTCTGAAAGTGGCAACATAGAAACATCATCCGCAAACATGGTTCAAGCAGTTTACATGTTTCCTCCTGGAGTCATCCTTATTAATTGGATAATGATTCATGCTTCCATGTCTTTGTGGCGGAGGATGAGTTGTTGAAGCCACCAAAACGGAAAGTCCATGCATGTCTTTCCTTCTGTCTTCTCATGTCAAGACATCCATGGGCCAAAACCACAATAGAATAGGGAGCTATGAGACCCAAATGACCTCAACATCAGAGGTCAGATGCCATGCGACCTTGTTTTTTTTGGACTGGAGAAAGATCCCAACCAGTGTGTTGGTCCAAAGGCAGGTGCCCCTAATAGAACAGGCCTGGCCTAGGCCATTTTCGGGCGCCTTGAAGTATGGTGTCTGCTCAGTGTATATAGCTTTGCATGGACCAAAATGTATACGTAAAATCAGACAAGGGAGTCTCAGGGTATGATATGACGCCTTCATGATCAGAATGATCCGCCATGTGTAGCCCAAAGAAGGGCCGCCCTCGGCCGTCCTCTCGTAGGAGAGGCAGCAGTTCTTGCTGCAAAAGAGGCAAAAACAGCTGGACAAGGACGATGCGACGGGGGAGTCGCTTTGTTTTCAAAGTTCTTTTATTCTGGTCAGCTGGTCACTGGGAGGGCAGCTTGGTAGACTTTGACGAGTTTTACCCATGTAATTCCAAGCATATATATACATATAATTATATATATATATATAAGTATATCTAAGTGTACATATATATATATGTATGTATGTATGTATGTAAATACGGACAGCTTCATAAGGATGGTAACAACATGTTTCAACTATTCACCCCAAAGAAACGGTTGTCGAGCTTCAAACGTTGTTCTTTCTGCTACTTTTGTATAGGATCCTTGCCGGCACAGACATCCCAAATGCTTGGGGCAACATGTCAACTGGAAATATGTTGTGAAAGAACAGCCTCCAAGGGGCTGCTTGCACCAAAAAGCCTGTTGGTTTTGTTTTGCAGTTTGCCTCTGCACAATTGGACAATCTGACTACTGTATATGGTGACTGAATGACATTTCAAAACCCTATGCCCTATGCCTATATCTAGAAGCATCTAGGATAGCTGGGTCAAAATCCCAAAAGCGAAAGAACATGGGCTTTGTCTGACATTGGGGTGCCCCAAGATTCCATGCTTAATCATGGTTGTCCCAATAGAAAAAGGTGACAAAGATCCCATGGTATCACCTGGCCACGGTTTCGGCTGATAGGAGAAGCGAAAGGCACCTGGGGCAGTTCTGGGGTTCACAATTTTATGGCCTTCAACCTTTGGTTCCTGCCATTGGTTCCTTCAGAACATGGGATCTGGTCAAAAAATGAGGTTACAAATGGGTATAGCCATGGTTACAAATCCCCATAAGTGGGGGTGTAAGCCCTATAATTGTGGTTACGTATCCCTTAAATTCTGGAACTGCACTTCCGAGTGCCCAAAACAGACTATCTACATGAGAAACATGATCATCAACCATCAACTTTGGGGGGAACCCCATTTTCAGACAAACCCAAATTGCTGTAGTGACTCCTAAACTACCCTGATTCAGACAACTACCCTGATTCAGACACAAAAACATATTCCCAAATAACTGATCGGGTGATGTTGAAAAAGAGACTCATCGGAATACGGGAGCAAGATTTGGTAAAAGCATCCCACTTAGTGGGTCGATAGTCCTGATGCCTAGGAGCTTTGAACCATGCTTGATCCGAGGATTTGGTATGTAAGCACTACACTTTGTGGAATGATCCTGCACAGACTATCCAATATTGGCTTCTTGAAAAGTATGAAACCCAAAGAGGCATATCTAAAAGTGAATCTAGGTAGTAACCAGTATACAAAGGATTACAATGGTATATATACTAGTATACACTAGTTTGTTCATCGTTCATATTACTATTATATGATATTATAAAATATATCACATGTATATATATATATATATATCCGCCATCATCAAATTGTTTGAAACATCCATGTTATTGATCTTAATCAATACAACCATATCTTGGATGATCCCCAATGACCAACATATCTCTCAAGATAAATGTACATACATACATATCATATATATGACTATATATATGTATATATATATATATACATGTGAAGTATTGTATAATAGTTAATCAAGTTCCAGTTTGCCAAGTTTCCTACTTAGTACTGTAAGTATTATATAAATATATATAGCTATGGAGCCATGGATTCCACTTGGGCCCGGCAAGCCTTGCCCTCTTGTCAGGCGGCTCGAAAGACACAGAAGACGCAAGAGGCAATGCTGAAGAGGTTGAAGTTGCTCGGAGACAAGTTTTTTTCCTGTGTGGTTGTTTGACGCTTTGCTGGTTTGATATGATTTACTGCCTGTCTTTTTTTGTATTTTTTGATTTAAGGTTGTTTGGGACCAACCATCATTTTGATATGTTCCAATAGGTTTATGGTCATGTTTTAAAGTTAAAGAACTGGACCTTTACTGCCAGTTATGCTTATCATCCTCTTATTCAGTTGAGGAATTTGGTTGTTTACTGGCGGAGTGTTTCGGTTGTTTGTTGTAAGCTGACGCTTAATTAGGCCTTCGGGATGAGTCAAAGTACCATCAGGTGTTTTCAGTATCCTTTACGGCAAATGGTCGGACCAGATGAGCAACAAGGTCAACAAGTTGGCGGTCCCATTTGTTATCCTTGTTGGTTCATATCCTTTATCAACCAGTTGGATCTACTACGAAGCCAGCAGTGGAGTTATGTCTACCAACTTAGACGAACTCGGGCACCTCCTTGTAGGTATTTGTACACTTCTTAAGTGACTATCGGACGACCATAGGGTACAAATGCGTCAACTGGATCGTATTTTGCCGCAACTTTTCGCACACACGTTCCCGAAGAGTATGGCGATATCATCCCAAAGCAATGTTTATTCTTGATCAGCAACTCAATCTTGGGAGTTTTGTCAATGCACCTGTGGGACTGTTGATTGTCTCCCTTGCGAAGAAGCGCTGTAACCCAGTCGGCACAGACTACAAACTGCATATCTGATCAGTCAATCTTCCATTGCCAGGCCAGGTCAATTGTATACCAAAGGGGTGCTACTACCTATCTACGCCTATTGTGTTGCTCAAGCTATCTTGGGCTTTGCTTGTGATTAAAATGTCCATGTCGTTTGACCTTGACCCCAAGACTTACTTGTTCTATCAGTTCTAATCCCAACATGCGGCTGCTCATAAATCTAGTCCCAGTTTAACAATATTAAACATCCTCCATTGTAACGTTCGTTTGGTATTGAATCTGTCCATTCTGGGGGCCATATGGGGGGTACTTAATATATTAGGGGCAAACATTTACGATGTGCTTGTCCTTCGCTGTCACTCGCTTTTCTCAGTCAAAGCGACAAACATTTTATCCAAAAGCTCTTCGAGCAGTTGTTCTGAATCATTCCCACATACCCAAAATCAAAAAAACCTCAAACTATTCCCCGAGTCTGGGAAAACAGGTTAACATATATATGTTTATATATATATATATATTGTTCGCATTTAACACATTTAGAAAATTGGATCCACCAGGCATTGGACTCGATCATCAAACCCATCAAGCTTATTCGGTCTCGCCAATCTGTATATATTGGCAACATGGCAACCCTATGGAGCATCAAAAGAAACAGGGGTTGTACATGGCAGTTGTTTTCTATTCAATAGTTCTAGTATATTAGCTGATTGGTGGTTTCAAGTATATGTTCAATTATTCTACATATAGTGACCTGGGATGATCAAAGATGAACTTTTTCCCAGCATTGATTTAAAGGGAAATTCTGCAGGGGAGTAAAATCCATGGTTTCCGCTTAACCTTTTCCCAAGAAAAAACAATCCGTTGAAACCTCAGAATGGTCGGTTTCGCCAGTACAATCCCGCTATAAACCAATTCAATTTCCAATAAACAGATATATCAGATATATCAGATATCTCAGATATATCACCTATATCAGATATTATATATATATATAATATTATGCACGTTGAAACCACCAAGGGGCTGAAAGCCTCGCAATTTAATGTCTGATGCCCCCGGTGCCCAATCCCAAGCAGCTGTGTCTCCAAGGTATGACCAAGCGAAAAAAGAGGCAGAGGCGAAAGGTGCCACAGCCATTGCTGAACTATACCTTGACCCTCCAGTCGTATTCATTTAACGTGGGTCAACGGAATGTACAAGATTGTACAAGTATCGAAGCTATAGAAGTTATAGAAGTCATTTTTTAGAAGGTATAGAATGTATAGAAAACACAGAACATGCAGATATAGAATAGATAGGATATATAGTGTGTATATATATATATATATTACATTTACATACATTGATGGGTAAATTGGTTATACTATAGGTAAATTGGGTGAATGATAGCAATCTCACTGGCCGATGTCACCTTGGACGATGGTATTCCCAGGAGCCTTGACCTTCACTCATTCAGTTTAAGGGTCATCTATTCATCAGCACTCCCATATGCTCCAAGTATGGTAGTATGGTATATGATGGTATATGTATCTATTTACATGTTACCTAGAATGGGAATGGGACTTTGCTTGGAATATCCTCTGCTAATTTGAGATGGCCATGACAAATTACCCTTTTGTAGATGATTTACAATGATTTACCTCTATGAATCATGGCCATGTTGCGCGGCTGTTAGATTAGTTTGTATCGGAGTATACAAGTCTGATGGGGACCGTTCCATGACTATGTGGGATTACCAGAGGGTATGTAGCAAAAAAGGTATACCCCTACCTGTAGCGAGGCGAGCCAATTCCTGACCCACCCGAAGAAGAGATGGAGGAGGACGATGACGAGGAGGAGGCTGGACTTCTTGCCAGATGGGGCAGAAAT
This sequence comes from Symbiodinium sp. clade C Y103, assembly GCA_003297045.1. Taxonomy (NCBI): domain Eukaryota; class Dinophyceae; order Suessiales; family Symbiodiniaceae; genus Cladocopium; species Cladocopium sp. clade C. Next base: position 145,537 of record BGPT01000601.1, on the reverse strand, counting down.
GATCTGCAGGGGCACGAATCATATTTGGGAAATGGATGGAAATGGTGTAGTTATTTGCTATCATGGATGGAACTATGTTAAAATTTGGTTCGATGTATAAGTAAAATTATATATATATAATATATATAAGATTGTAATGTTTGGTGAGATTTGCCATTCATGTTATCTGGACGAGTTTCTCAGAGCTCCAAAGGTCCGGGACCGGGATCTGGCGGATTGACCCAAATGCAGGCGCAAAACCTTGTCATACAAAAGAGATCATGCAAGTCTCAGACAGTTGTGTGTAGAATATGTGGATATGAAGATATTATATTGCATATATATATATAATACATCAATGATACAGAAACATTTGTCAACATTTGGCATTTTACCTTGTAAGCCCATGTAAATCTATATGTAAATATTCATTTTTTGTTCGTTACATCGTGTGAAATATCAATGTTCAACATAGGTATATCTTATCCATTTTAAAGAACCCACAACATGTTAGTAGATATTTATTCACATATCTATCAGCATTATCCTCTGGTAATTGTGCAAAGCTATGGACAATCACCGTCTTTATAGGTATTTTTTCCCATGAGTCATTCTCCATAGCTATGTTAAATTGCCAAAGGGTAACATAGATATTCGACTGGAATTAATAGACTATCTATAAACAGATCTGTTAGATTACCATAGATCTACATGAAGCAGAGGTCCAGAGCATTGAGTATACCTATATCTGCGGACATCAACATTACCTGTAAATCTATATCATATATTAATTATGTCATGTGTATTACCATATATCTATGATCACTTACAAAGATCACACAAAATCAATAGATTAATCGTGAGTGACTAAAGTATTATTATTCATAGATATGATTACCGCAATAAAGCGACTAGAAAGTGCCTATCATTATCATTATCTTTCATGATCTACCCTGTGGTTATTTAACATAGCCATGGAAAATGGCTAATTTTGGATGATTTTCCCATTAAAACCTCCATTTATCGGGGATTTTTCCATGGCTATGTTAAATAACCAAAGGGTAACCATTAAGTCGCCTAGACATCTCCACAGCGCTTCCACCGCGGCAGGACATCGAGGAGCCGGAGCCCGTGGACCAGGATCCGCCCGCGGTGGAACTCAGCGATGAGGAGAAGAAGAGGCGGGGGACCAGGGGGAGGAAACAATGGGTTGACGTGGACTTGAGAGATTTTGTATGGATTTATGTGGACTTTAGATTGATTTTATATGATTTCAGATCATTTTAGAGGCTTTTGGGATGTGTTGATCCAAGTCACAATGGGTTTATTCCCCCAGTTTGTTTGGTATTTGGAGGGTCTATAGAGATGTTTGATGATAATCAACTGAATGATAATCAACTAAAGTGTGAAGAGGAGCTATGTAAATTATATATGTATATATATAATATATACATGTATATATATATACGTGATTATATGCTATTGTTGAAATTCGTTGTAATCGGTTTTCATTATCGTTTATGCCACATTATATGATGTGTTACGTATGCCATTAGGTAGTGTGATTGTTATTTGCCAGTGTTTTTGGATATTGTTAGTTTAGTTACTACTGTTTTCAGTTGTATGTTTCATCATTTTCATTATTTCCGGTATAATTGTTGCTATTGTGACAGGTATCACTATCACCGACTGAAACAGCAGGTTTCGGAGGGTTGGGAAGAAGGGCGGCAACTTGGATGGATTGAGGAGGCACCATGGCTTTGGAAACGCCAAGGAAATCGTTTTTTTTCTCGATCCTGCCTCAGGGCACTTTCCTTCACACAGTGACCAGCTTGGTCACATGATCCGCGACAATTGGCGGTTCACGCGATAGTCAGTGGAGCTTTCATCTCTCCTGCTCGAGCCCACCTGATCGGTGTGCCAAATGAGACAGGAGATTGCCCGCATTGCGGTGCTGCCATGGCACGAGGTGTTGCCCTGCGAGCACTTCGGCTGGTGGCGCATCCTCGTCTTCAACTTCTTTGTATCACCCGGAAGTCATATCACCCCTCAGTTCGCTGACCACCCAAGGGCGAATCTAAACCACCAACAACCACTAGCTTCTCGCAACCTAACAGAAATAACCATTTATAGATATTTATAGATATTTATAGATATTTATAGTTGATTTACCTATCAAGACTGGGGATTTTCCATAGCAAACTGCTGGTTTACGAGTCTATTTTCAATTTTGTTTATCAACAGATGTCTGAGATGATCCACACAGATCCACCACAGATATCCCAGTGGACTTCCAATCAAGTCGCCTACGAAATCCTTGGTTAGATTGTGTTAGATTTACATGTTTTGACTCAAGAAAACATGTTTTATGGTTTGTCCATAGACCCTGCTTTTCCACATGCAATTGAAAGGTAAAGAGTTCCCCAGGTGTTGTTTTTTTTGAGTTTTATAATAGGTTGCTGAGGGTCTAGACAAAAAGGTATACCAGGTCTACAGGATAGTATGGACAACTTCCTGATGACGATTCCAATTCTCTGCACATCCACTGCGATTCTGGTGGGTTACTGTCGATCACCAGGTGGTGGAGCAAACAGGCGGTGAGCGACTTGACCATGTATGTGGTGAATCTTGGCGATGTAATGCTTCTGTTTGTGGATGGAACCTGGAATCGTTGAAGGCTGATTTGAGCTGATGTTTGAAAGAAAATGATCTTGATTTAAAAAAGATGACGAAACACATGTCTGATTTGTTTTTGTGTTGGGAAAGTGATAGCTCCCTTAATATAGATGTTCCCAGGTTAGCGGAGCAACTGGTAGCTGTGATGCAGCCCCTGAATCTCAACAGCGCATTGGGATTTGGGTCCCATTGGCCACGCTGGGGTGGTAACCAGGCCAACAACGGCAGGTCTCTGATTCAGATAGCTCTAGGTCTTTATGGTTACGAGAATTTAAGAGAAAAATTGCAACTTTACTTGGGAGGTTAAAACCTTCAGGCACTCTTGCAGCTGGGGTTTGAAATGCCCTGTGGCCTGCTGTTGACCCCATGGGCCCTATGGAATGGGCTTCTTGCTGGCAATTTTCATCAGGGGTTTTACGAGGAAAATTCACTTACCAGTTGACCAGAGATTGACCAACCAGTTCACCATATATTCCCCTACATTCTTTGCATATTATATATATATATATATTGCCAACTACTCCTATTTCTTCCCAAATTCCTGGAATTTCCATGAACATGTGTGAGGTGGGACCCAAAGCATACAGCAGCCAGCAGCTAAGGAATACCACCTTCCAGAAGTATTCCTTGCCCGTCAAGGACCAGAGGGGCTAGCCTGTTGGGTGTTAGGAGCAACCCTGCGCTTCCGGTGAAAGCTGCAAATTCCGAATGGTTCCAACGTGTTTCCTGTGAGGACATGAGGACATTGGTAGAAGATCGTAGTGTTGACAAATATGCTCAAAGTTTTCGCGTCCCACAGTGATTTTATTAACAATCCACAACTATCAATTGATAATATTTGTGTGTACTCGTAGTTCACATATCCAAACTTATCAAACTTGTTGATTGATTCCGAATCCACTGAGCCTACAAGAGGTGGTTTGCAAGGGAACACATATTGATCTCAAGGAATGCTATTTGGTCATTGGTTTCGGACATTGTTTGTTTTTTCAACCCTCTGGGGGATGGTAATCCGAACTCAGTAGATAATAGGAAACATTTTGCCAGGGCGTTCAAAAGCACCAGCCAGTGTTGTTTTTGACGATGGTGCCCTGATGGTGGTCACAGCAGTTTGTTGATTCTGGCAAACCCCAGGGACACAGCGGCAACATCATGGTGCTTCGTCACTATCACAAAAAGCAAAAAACTGAAATGTGTGTACCACAATGAAGCCTGTAATATGTAGTAGTCAAGCGTAAAATATATATCATAAATGCATTTGCAGCATAACAATTACAATATACAATGATAATATAAAATAACAATAAAACATCATCATCATCATCATCATCATCATCATCAGCATCATCATCATCATCATCATCATCATCATCATCGTCGTCATCATCGTCATCGTCATCATCATTTTCATCTTCATCGTCATCGTCATCGTCATCGTCATCGTCGTAGTCGCCGTCGTCGTCGTCATCATCATCATCGTCATCATGGTTATCATCGTCATCAAGATCTATAGAAATGGGAAACTGCCTCTATAGCTACGTCCAGTTTACCTGATGTCAACTTGGTTTGAACCTCATGACAAGACCCCAGAGTCCACACAAAGCCAGATTGACGTGTCCGCGTCACTGGACCCACAAAATGGTTATTGTCAGAGCTGATCCAGGCGTCATGCTGCTTGGGTCAGAGCACAGGCTTGGCAACACATCAAGAAGCACACGGAAAGATCTTCCAAGCTCTTTGAAAATGAGAGTGTCGACGCTTGGGTGCTGCCTCACATGTAAATCTAAATGGGATTAAATGGGAGGATCCGTCAATTGTGACATTGACGTTTCCAAAAATGGGGGTACCCCCAAATCATCCGTTTTTGTTTGGAATTTTGGCAGCAAATAAACCATCCATTCTGGGGTACCCCCGTTTGAGGAAACTTCAAAATGGGAAACAAAAGAAGATCAAGGTACCGCAATGGTGGACGAAACGAGCCATGCTTGCAGGAAGCGTTTCACCAAGCCAAGTTGCTGGGCTACCTTAAGCCTTTGTCCACCCATCCATTGGCCTTGAAAAGTTTGAGAGGAAACCATGAATTAGTTCGGATATATCAACAATGGTAGTGGGATGTAGTGGAATATTATATATATATATATAAATATTATATATATATATACATCTCATGGGATATTACTATTCGATGGTTGACATATAGTTAATATGTGTCCATAATGGCTGACCATGGTACATATTGGATATTTGGATGCCAATGTCACCACTCCTCAAAGAGCTCCAGGATTTGGGTTGTGCTAGCCGCTAGCCATACCCGCGCCCATAGGAGGAGGGTTTCGACGAACTACGCTACCCTTGGCAGAAGGAAGACAAGGTGCAAACGCCGATGGCTCACAGGATCCAAGCATAACACACCGATGATCTGGGTTTTATTTTGAACCCAGAGTCAGGATTTCTGCCTGTTTAAGAACAAACCCTTTTTGCTTCTGCATGTTTACACTTGTTGCAGGTGTTCCGCAAAGATCAAATTCCCACACGTGGATCCGGTGAGGGGATCTGGGATGCCCAGTTCTGCATCTAGCAAAGCTGGGGTACTCACAGTGGTGGTGACATGAACCAGCCAGGTAAAAGAGTACTTGAAAGCCTGGGTGCAGGACCACTGGCTGGCCGTGATTTGTTCGCTGGTGGTTCATGCTCTCATCATTTGCCAATTGTTAGGACCTGTAGGACCTGTTCCCTGGTATTTGTTTGTTGATTTTTTGGAACGAACAAGTTTTCTCGGGTTTTAGGGGCCATCTGTACTGGACGGTTCATTTATTGGGCATATTTTGGGAAGTATTGAACGTAGCCTTTCAACGGCAACGCAGCAACACTTCGTTTTTTTTGGCATAACCTGGTTGTTGTGGTATGCTACAGGTCTAGTTTCAAAGGCCTTTCCTTCATATCCTTCCCATATTTTCCCCACATTTCCATGGCCACGGGACTCCGGACGGATCGGCGGTGTGAGGACCGCAAGCTGACCTCGCGGGTCGAAGACCTGCAACCTGGGGAGTGGTTCCTCACCAGACAGAAGGCGGTGGGAAAATGTGGGTTGAGTAAATGTTATAGTCATAGCATTGTTATACCTGTGGATATACCATGTCATAGGAAATGTTATGGTGGATGTACCTATGGATCATACCATGTTGTGGTTGTAATGGATCAACGACAATTATGACAATGACATGTGTGTTTTTGTAGCCATAGGTCATAATACCATGTTCAAAAAAAATGTAAATTTGCCTTATACAAGGCTTATGACCACTAACTTACCTTAAATCTGGTGGATTAATGTGGGTCATAGGAAATGTAATATATATATATATATAGTTATACCATGTTATGCTGTTATTCCTATGGATTTGGTTTAGTGGTGATAAGGTATATTTTGATTATACGAGCCAGAATCGATGGATACATATTAGTCCATCAGTCTACAATTGCAGGTGGCTTTGGTGTTGTTGTTTTCTTTTGTTCTTTTTCAAGACCTGTCAAAATCTATGACCGCCTTTTTATTTACTGTACTTGCAGTGAATTGCGAACAATCTTACCAATTTCATGGATATCAAAACAACGTCCCTTGTTTAGAACCCTGAAAGAAGCCGCTTCTTCAGCGTTCCCGGCCAGGAATGGCAAAAAGCCCTGGCTGTCAGAAGCCCAGCGAACTTCCAAGGCAGAGTTTCTTATCGGATATCCTCCAAAAATGATGGCAAAAAATTCAAGAAATCTGAAAAATCTGTGGAATTCACGTCATCGAATCATCTAACCAACTGCCATCCTGGAGACACTTTTTCGGCCAAGGCTTGGCATGCCAAGCAAAGTTCCTGGAAGGCAGGTGATGATGGTGATGGGTGTAGGACGGACCAATCATCACACAATCACATAGACCATTCACAGTACGGTATACCATCTTAAATGATGTGTGCTTCATCATGTGGGTGTTTTGATGAAGTGATTCGGAATGATTCAGAATGTCAAGAACAACATCGTAGCCTCAAAAAGTGATGAGATGCTGGTGAAATGGGTCTCCCTCCATCTGTAGACTGGGGCGTTCTCAATTCTGGGTTGACATTACCCCGTTTTGAAGGATCAGCGACCCTGGGGATAATTCCTTTGTTGAGACATTGCTGTTCCCCCCACTTTTTTATATTTGTTTATATGTTTTTAGTATTTTTAGTATTCGTCTCAAGATGCTGTCCTGAAATTAACTGCGCCTGTTGAAGTGCTTGTTTTTGGCATTTTGATTGGCCCTGCGCAGTGAACGATGGTAGAAACATCACGTGTAGCTATCGTTTTTCTTGACCGCGTGCATAGACCGATAACCAAAACCTTTGCAGTAGCTTAAGATATACTTGCTGATATCCTTTAGCTGACCCTTTGCAAAGACCGATCACCAAAATCTCTCCATCCGATGTCCTGATGGACATTTTTTACATGATGGACATTGCATGCTGTGGACTTATTTTTCCAAGGCTGTTGCCATGAAGGGATCAGAGTGAGTGACCATGTCACAATTTGTGATTTGGGAAGAGACCCGGCATGGTGTGCCCGTTCCCTGGGTTCTCAGACAAATAGGTGTCGGCGCATAGCTCGCATTGCATCGAGGAACTTGCAATATGTTGCGCGGATCCAGGGCAAAGTTAAATAATCCTTGGGCTTGGGGCAACCACGTGAGCTGCAGCATTGTTCTCGGCAAATTGACTTGATGTCCAAAGCAGATGGGAACTCACGCGGGTTCCTAAATCCAGCCCATCACAGTGTAGCTGGCTTGATGCAAAAACGATGTTGAAATTGTGGGTCCAAAGATGTTCATGACCAGATGGGATACCAGAAAAATGCGACATATGTTTTTGTTTATAGATTTATCTATATGCTTAATATATAAATATATTGTACTGAAAATATACACAATAGATTTGTCTATATATACACTCAATGCATATATATATATACACACTTATAGTGATATGTATATATATATATATGTGCGTCTAAATGAGTGTATAGCGACGGACCGAAACTTAGAATATCGTTTTGGAAGCGTCAAGCTGTAAACAAGTTGCCGCAAATGGCCAAAATCCCAGGGATCTCCAACATTTTCCCCATTTTGTCAGCCCGGCATCTTAGCAATGGAAAAGTTAGAATGCGTGCACCTGAAAATTTTGATCAGATAATGAATTGTCCTACTTCTATCATAGTTTTGATCTGTTTTGATTGGGAATTGCCAGGATTTTACTTCTTTCATGGTTGTGATTGGGAATTTTCAGGGGGATACATTCTAGCAATGTAGACTTGGAATGCCGGCATAGTTTTTGTGATCTTCATCAAGAATGGTTGCTATTTTTGGATTTTTACCCAGCATTTCCGACACCTTTTGCAAACATGTTTGGGTCCTTTGCCGTATGTAATGTATGTTCCAATGGTCTTATATTTCACGTATGTATATATATATATATATGGTTATATGGTTTGGAATTCCGTGTTCTCGGCCAAGGGGGTGAGGAACCTGGGATACGTGAATTTGAAAGGCATCTGATTCGGCTGACTCGGCCGGGAAATGTGTTTTTGGCTGGTGGGGGTATTTAATGTTATTTAGACAGTCTGGTTTCATCCCTTCACACAGTGTTGTCATGTGTTGTCATACACAACGTGACCCTGTAGCAGTCCAGACATGAACATCTAACTAGCAATCCCTTCCACCAAATAATTAGCACCCCGCTTGGGTTTGGTAGTTTTGGTGTCCAATGTAGGAGCGAGTATCATTTAGGAAGTGAGATGTTGCATGTTGAGAGTAATGAGGGGATGATAGACCGGTAGGGGTTGCCATGGTTTGCTGTATTACTCCCGTCTGTCATCCCAGGCGGGCGAAAGCAAGAAGCAGCTCGAGGCAAGCCAGCGCGAGCAAAAACGCAAGGCCGGAACATGGCCCTACTGAGCAGATGGCTGGTAACTTCGCCATCCAACTGTTGGCGGATCAATGATTTCGAATCACACACACATATGTACTGGTATTGAGCTGAATTTTGAGGATACCATGCGGATGCACATACTACACCTCTATTTGTACCGCTTTTGGCAGACAGATGTGTTCCCCCCACACGTTAAAATGATCCAAAGCGTTTGTTTATTCCTTGAACCCACTGACCAGATGGTCCTTTTTGGGCCAACACATGGGTGGTCAAGATAGCAAGATGGAGAAAGTCGCGCTTGCCATGAGCAAAAAGTGGTATCCTCCGCAATACTGAGAGGTATTGCATTCATCAGTGTATTGCCTCATTCTTCAGTCTGCAAGGAAAACCGATGATTTCCCGAATAAATGGAAACAGAAACTGATCGAAACCCATGTTTTTTGATCTGCAAACCCGTTCTGAAATCGAGCTAACTGGTGGAGTTTCTCCGACTCTTAAAGTCGAGCAGACTTCCAAGACATTGAGTCTCTGGAGGTCTACGAGGCACAAGTGCTTGAAGCTCAGAAAGAGGGCAAGGTGCGCTGGGGATCCGTGGGCTGCTGCACTGGGACCATCCCAGTTGGTATCTACTTTCGCACGCTTTAACAAGTCTAGGACTTGTAGAATATACTTTTTGGACTTATGCCATATATGTGTATATATACATAAATATTATATATACTCTATAATAATGTGTACATATATCGAGGTGTAAGTTTTGCTGCTGCAGGGAAATATATAACAACCAGGACTTCTACCTGTTTTTGTTTATATATATATATATACATTTAGACGTCTATATCATAGTGGGGCTATTTGGAATGCTAGAAACCAACTTCTATCTTAGGGACGCCTTCCAGCAAACATGGTCCATTTGGTCAATGACCTTGGGGTCTCAAATATATAATATACTATTCTCAAACTGAGGATTGGCAGCAGATGTTCAAACCAAATGAACAACTTGGGGACTTCCGAGTCCCACCAACGACCAAGCTCGCCTGGCGCCAGAGGTTCCTGTACTAAAGGCCTGAGCCTAATGTTTCCCACAGAGAAACGACATGGGACCTGCAGCTGGATTGGATGTTCGTGGCTTCAACACTGCTCTTATATCCTAACTTTTAGATTGTACCAAAAGTTCCCTGCTGAGTCAGTGGAGCTGCATCCAATCAAAAGAATGATTGACACAATTGATCAATCGCTATGCACACGAAGCTTTCGGACATGATCGGTTCCAGGAATGACAGGATGCTGGCCAGGACGGTAATCACGAGCCAGCAAGTACAGGGCAAAATCCATCAGCCTGGCCCTTGCACCACTTCAGATAGCTCAGCACTTCCTTCTCATCAGACTCGGCAAGCTCCGAGTATGTGCAATTCCGTGGAGCATATTTGCCAAACTCCACCACTGAACGGCCCCACATGGCCAAGTCGCTCAAACCCTCAGGCAAGGTGATCGTCATTCCCCTCTTGGTCTTCCCAAAAGACTCCAGGGAAATGGAAGGCATCGGGACGCCAGTTTGGGCAAAGGATCCATAGCCATGCACACGAGCTTCACGCTCTGGAGACACATCTTGGCGGCGCTTTGAGGCGTCTGACATTGTCGCTCCCGTAGGGACATTCCAGTCAGAATCCACAGAAAGCACTGATGCATCACAGGCCAAAGCCTTCTCCATGCGAGCTCGCTCCATAAGATGATTCATCATCAGGCGCTCTTCAGTGGTCAGCGGAGTCATGGTGTTCTTGCTGAACGACATCAGGTGCAAGAAGGAGATATTCGATCAAGATCCGGTCAAGGCTTCGCTCAAGGAGGAAAAAAGCTGCAGTGACAAAACTGTTGTTTCTCAAACGCACATTTGACTAAAGGCCACAAAATTCTCACCTCTAGAGCTTTTGTTTCATGCTTGTACACTGAAACGAATTCACTTTTCGGGTGACTGATTGAGATTCTTCCTGGCTAACCTGCGCTGCTTCTCTTGTGCTTGCATCTCAAGAACTGTTTGTTCTGGGCTGATTTGGTATGTGCTATCACGGATGCATGCCCTCAGTAAGTCAGTGGGATCCCCAGCATCTTTTGTCAACGAATCAGCTAGCATTCTGTTCGTCGGCACCCACCTCACGGACGCTCTGGTGCGGCCCAAACTTTGTCGAATGATCACAATGTCTATTGACGTGCGGCGGTCTTCAACAGCAGTTGGGGCTGAAACCGAAATGAGATGGTCATATAAGCTTTTACAGTCAGTGACAACCATTGTTTTCAAACCTGGCAGTTTGGACACAAAGTCTCGCACTTCAAAGCGGCCTTTCATGGCTTCCAACAAAAGGAGAGAAGTCCATTCCAAAGTCCCAGAAGCACTGGCCATAGACTGAGCTTCTGCTGACAAAGTCGAACCGACTGCCCTAGGCAAACGATGGCTTTTCCACACTGCTGGGGTCCAATCACTTGAAACACCATCATCAAGAGAACTGTCAGTGAAACCTATCACATAACCAGCCTGTGTGTAAACACCTACGTTAGCAAAGGCAGCATCACTATGGCAAACCAACGAAAGACGTTCCGGAGGAATGGGACGGAAACGGATGGACAAATCAGCATGCTGTTTGGCTCTACGAATCACATTGTTGACTTCACACAAATGATGAACCGTAGGTTTCGACATTGCTTGTTGACTCAACGACGTTTGAGCTGCTAGGTCAGGTCTGGACTGACTTGACAACCAGTTGAGACTACCATTTATGGCTCTGAGCACACTGATTTCTTTGCTGTCCAAGGGAGCATCACGTTGACCCCTGCGTCGAGCAGGAATGTGAGCAGGCTTCAAATTCAGTGCAAAGTTTTTCTGGCTCATGACGATTTCCTTGGTGACTTCATCTTGTTTGTAATGACAACCACAAAACTCACCTTCAGATGTTCTCCACTTTCGATATGGAAATCTATTGCGAAGATAAGCTAAGGCTTTGTCATACTTGGCACCATATCCACCAGTTACTGTGTCATCCACATGAGACCCAAGGAGACCGCACAGTTTACCGTCATCATCTCTCAAATGATAGAGGCAAGCATCGAAGGAACTACGACAGAAACCGGCTTTGTGAACTTCGTCATCAAACACCTTGTACCATGAGGCCGGTGCATCATTCTGGCCGTAGACATTTCCTAAGACCTCCACCAACTGAGCACTGTCGGCACCTGGAATTCCTCCAGGAGGGAGCCACGCATACAAGGGCCTATATCGTGCATCAAGAGGTCCGGCCTCCAAAAAGGCACCCTTGATGTCTCCCAGTTGAAGGGTCCATTTGAAAGACGACAACAGCTGAAATAAAACCATTCGGGCCATTTGAGACAGTGTCGGACTCTGTAACGCACCCTCTCTCGCTTTGGAAGACAGATCAGGATCTAAATGACCCTGCAGGCACCAACGGGCTTTCACTTTCCAGTGAGTTGGGTTCTCCGGATCAGGCGTACCACCAGTTTCAATCACATCTTCAGCAGCCTTCTTGACAATCACAAAACGGCTTCCCATGATCCGGTCGCTCTTGTGCTTACGAACCCATGCCGCTTCAGCAGGAGACAACAAACGGACAGCTTGTTTTTCGGAAAGGGTGTTCCATTCCAAAGTCTTGGCAGCATCCACCTGAGATTGTAACCAAGGAACATTGTTACTATGTGGTAATTCCTTTTGCNGCTTGTTTTTCGGAAAGGGTGTTCCATTCCAAAGTCTTGGCAGCATCCACCTGAGATTGTAACCAAGGAACATTGTTACTATGTGGTAATTCCTTTTGCATACGTTTCTGAATATGCTGAGCGATCAGGACTTCATGAGAGGNCATCCACCTGAGATTGTAACCAAGGAACATTGTTACTATGTGGTAATTCCTTTTGCATACGTTTCTGAATATGCTGAGCGATCAGGACTTCATGAGAGGTACCACTTTGCAAAGCGTTCCAAAGTTCATGAGCATCAGAGGAGGACACATCCGTTGAAACATGCTGCACACTGAATTGTTCGGACGCCAAATTCCTAGCAGACTTATCAACATGACCTTCACCTGCATCACCTGCTTCTCGTTTCAAGCTATTCACAGCTTCTTCAACCATGTGAGGTATGACATCCTGCATGACTTCAACAAAATCATCATGTTGCATAGCAGCAGGTCGGTGCAAGGTCAATGGACCAGACTTTGATGGCACTTTGCGACGAATCGGTCCATAAGAGGACGCAGGTTCAGCAGTTGCAGGCGTCGCATGTGAGCCGGATGATGAAGCTGGAGCACTCTGTTCCAATTCACTTTCGGCTGATGGACTTGGCACACTTTCAACATCCATTGGTACTGCAGATTGTTGGGGCACAGCTTCAACCGGACTTGTTCTATTGGCGGCTACAGATTCTTCCAAAACAGGTTGTTCAGGGGCAGTTGACATATTGGCAGGTGCTGCAACAGACTCACTACCCGGCAGCGCTGGCAAATTGGTGTCCGGCGACAACGCTTGATGCAAAACATCAGACTCAACAGCTGGATATGACTGAGAGGTCAAATCAACGTACTGAGCACTACGAAAAGTTCCATGTTCGATCATGTCCTTGACACCCAGCAAATGAGTCTCTGGAGTTTCTACAAGTTGACGCTCTGCATGAGTGGCCAAACGAAGTTGCTCAGGTGCACAACGTAAAACATGAGTGCGATGAACAATGACCACATTCTTTCCAATGTTACCAAGTACAACTGCACTACCATACCATCGGCCACCACGTGACAACAAGCCCTGAGCCCACTTCTGGTCTCTCCAGTAGGCGACAATGTCTCCGGCACGAAAGGTGCGTGCCACTCTAGGACGGGCTGCAAGTGCCCTGCGCATGTTCTTGGCATCCTGCATTTCTAGCAAGGCTTTCTTAGCAGCATGCCTGGTGGCTTGTGCACGTTCCACACTTTCTTCAATGAGGCCAGCAGTGCAAGGAATGACTTTTTGGGGTTCATCCAACAACTCACCAGGAATGTCCGGATTCTTGCCAAAAACTACCTGACTAGGAGTGTAGCCATGAGTCTGGATTGTTGAATTCTTGATGTGACAGTGACGTACACAATCCAACCATTCTTCTTGATTTGTGGGACTTCGTTCATATGACCTTTTCCAGAAGTCTCGCAAAGAGTCCACCATGCACTTCCACCTTTCCAAGCTGCCAATGAGCGCCAGCCGCAGTTACGTTGATATGAGTGCCCTCCAATTCACAAGGTTCGGACAAGGCCTTACCAAGATTGGTTCTGGCTGGATCCATGACAAGTTCTCGGGGATTACCGGCCCATGCCAGCCAACGATCACTAATCAACTTACGTNTCGGACAAGGCCTTACCAAGATTGGTTCTGGCTGGATCCATGACAAGTTCTCGGGGATTACCGGCCCATGCCAGCCAACGATCACTAATCAACTTACGTAACAACGCAGCAGTCTCAACTTCGAAGAAAGGAATCATCAACTGAAAGTTTGAAGCATAGTCGACAATGTTGAGAGCTTTGACCTTCTGGTTAACACGCCAACCTGTCAGATTCTTCACATCAATTCCGATCTTATGGTTGAACACTGTCACCTGTGACAACTGTGCAGGATTGGGAACCGCAGGAGGTTTTCGAGATTCACACAAACTACACTGCAACTTACCAGCCAGCTCCAAAGCACGTTGGGAAGCTTGTCCATGCTTGAGAACACGAATGAGTTCCGGCTGTGATGGATGTCCCAAGTTCTTGTGCAAACGAGAAAGGACTTGCAAAAGTTCCTCATCAGTAGCTGACTCTTGTTCGGCAACCAACACTTCATGAAGATGAGAAACATCATGCAAGGGACCATCCAACGACAACACTTCATGTGAACGGAGAGCNATCAGTAGCTGACTCTTGTTCGGCAACCAACACTTCATGAAGATGAGAAACATCATGCAAGGGACCATCCAACGACAACACTTCATGTGAACGGAGAGCAGGCACACTACACAGCAAAGCCTGTACAAACTCTGGTGTATACCTACCTGCGTGTTTGCTCACGGCACCCACATGGGCATGGCTTCCGGCGATGGTGGCATGTTCTTGGTGTTCAGGGTGATCGGATCCTGGGCATCGGAAGGCCAAGTACTCCTTCATGTCAGAATGGCTAACCAACAGACGTGTTGACTTCTTGATGAGTTTCTTTGGAGAACCATTGACAGCAGGGACATGCAAATCGAAACAGCACATATCAGTGACAAAAGATGTCAACTCATCACACCAGGCTTTCATGTCGGGATCTTTCCACACTACGGAAGGTGCCGGATGTTCAAAAACGAAACGGCCATGTGTTTTGAGCTGGTTGGTGATCAAACGTTTGCAAAACTTCAGGAAACGTCTCAACCGCAACTTACGGGCTAGATACTCCTGCATGCTCATGTAGCATTTGTTCAAATTGAACCAACCCCCGGCATCAGTGCAAGGAGGGCACAACAACAGGAGTTCTGGCGGATGTGCTTCCAGTTCTTGAATCACCCATTCCTGGAGTTTCGGATCCTCCAGGTTCCAGCCTTGCTGAATGTCGAGGGACAGACCACGAAGACCCATCTTCTCCACCTGAGGCGTCAAGCGTGGAGGGCAGAACACTTCAGCTATGGCATACTTCTTTCCTACCGGCTTCAATCCCTTTGATACCTGATGTTTCAACTTGCGCAGCTGTTTCTTAGAAATTCCACCTAGCTTACGGCTTTCTGACATGGGTTCCACGGCTGTGGAAGTCAGAGCTTCATTTAAATCAGGAGGACTAGGGGAATCACTAAGGTTAGGGAGATCATGGGGATCATGANCTTTCTGACATGGGTTCCACGGCTGTGGAAGTCAGAGCTTCATTTAAATCAGGAGGACTAGGGGAATCACTAAGGTTAGGGAGATCATGGGGATCATGAGGCAAATTGGAAACATCCAAGTTGCTACTGGATTCATTCATCGGCTTGATGGCAGNGACTAGGGGAATCACTAAGGTTAGGGAGATCATGGGGATCATGAGGCAAATTGGAAACATCCAAGTTGCTACTGGATTCATTCATCGGCTTGATGGCAGGAGGGCTGCGCTTCAGCACACTGTCGGGGAACTGCATGACGTCCACCATGTACTGTCCGGCAGAGTTCACTTGCAAAGGCATTTGAACCTGACCCTGAAACAGCTGCAACACATCTCGGTGGAAGTCAATACGTGCCCCCAGCTTCTTCAAGGCAGGACGGGACACCAACAATGGTGCATGACCCTTCACAACTGCAGCTTGTAAGATCCCACGGCGACCCTGGAGGCCAATGGGGAGATCCAGCAAACGGTGAGAAGTCTCCACTTGCCCATTGCCAAAACGAAACTGATTTGTGACAGCATGCTCCACTGGCGGAGGCAAACCAAGGATCTTCCAACGTTCCAGAAAAACAGCCAAAGTTGTTTCTCCTATGATGGTTTTCCCACATCCTGAATCCAGTATGCCAAAACCTGGTGATGATACTAGCAGCACTTCATCCGGAGATTCATCATCCAACGTCCCAACTGAAGCAATGAAATGAATTGAATCATCGTCCTCAGGACATGTTGAAGATAAAGCATCCACAAGCCCCGCACCAGTCTCCTTTGCAGAGGAGGAAACGTTCGAACCAGAGGCATGCCCCACTGACTTGGAAGAGCGAGGAAGTGAATCAGGTTTGGCTCTGCATTCACGAGCCCAGTGGCCAGGCTTGCCACATCTGTTACACTTACTCTTTTTCTTCAACTCTTCGATCTCAACTCTGAAGCTCTTTTTCAGTTCACGGGCATCTGTGAAACGTCGCTGACGTTGCAGCTTGGTGATTNCACTTACTCTTTTTCTTCAACTCTTCGATCTCAACTCTGAAGCTCTTTTTCAGTTCACGGGCATCTGTGAAACGTCGCTGACGTTGCAGCTTGGTGATTTCGGCACGTTTCTCCTTCCAGGTGGTTGCAAGGACTTCGGCCACGTCGCCCTCTTCATANGGCATCTGTGAAACGTCGCTGACGTTGCAGCTTGGTGATTTCGGCACGTTTCTCCTTCCAGGTGGTTGCAAGGACTTCGGCCACGTCGCCCTCTTCATACAGATCAGAGGCCTCAGGCTCAGCCGGAACAAAATCGGCCAAGAACAGCTCGATGTCTTCGAACCCTTGGACCTCTTCGCTGACAGCATCATCTCGGGTCTGTGATGGCTCATCATCGACCACCGCTGCACCTGCTCGCCTGCGAACTACGAAGTCAGGGTAAACTGATCTCATAGATTGGCTGATCGTTTCCAGCTTCATCACACCTAAGGATCGGCCTTTGACGACGGCCTGCTGCTCTTCGTTCAATCCACTCCAACGGAGAACCATCCATCCCCGGGCTTCAGAAGGGAAATTGACACCGGTCAGACGTTCACATTTCAGAAATAACTCGGTACTCCTAGATATCCATGAACGTATGGTTTCACCTTCTTTGGCACGAAGTGAGAAGACTTCACTCAGAACTTCAGCTAGCTCATCTGTTTTCTCTCTCTCTGGAAATCGTTTGTCAAGCAAATCCCAGAGAATTTTCTCGCCACCAGCTTTCTGGTACTGGTCCACATCCAAGTGCTCGACAGTCTCCAAAGCTTTCCCACCAAGGCAGGTAAAGATGTAGGAGGCATAGGCTTCCTTGGGCAGCTTATCCAGAGTAAGCAGTTTATTGCTCAACCAAAGCTTCCAGCGGNGCTTTCCCACCAAGGCAGGTAAAGATGTAGGAGGCATAGGCTTCCTTGGGCAGCTTATCCAGAGTAAGCAGTTTATTGCTCAACCAAAGCTTCCAGCGGCGATATTCTTTGTGATCCTCATTTTCTCCAGTAAAGATTCTCAACCCACCACTGAGCTCGCCAGTTGCATGGCCAGTGGCAGACATAGGATGTTCGTGTCCTTGACTTCGCCTGAAGTCTTGGAAGCGGAGTCTGTAGCAGGAGCCGTAGCTCCGCTACCAATCTCAAACTGAGGATTGGNGACATAGGATGTTCGTGTCCTTGACTTCGCCTGAAGTCTTGGAAGCGGAGTCTGTAGCAGGAGCCGTAGCTCCGCTACCAATCTCAAACTGAGGATTGGCAGCAGATGTTCAAACCAAATGAACAACTTGGGGACTTCTGAGTCCCACCAACGACCAAGCTCGCCTGAGCTCACGAGCGGACTCTCTTTCGCTCCATTGCGCCAGAGGTTCCTGTACTAAAGGCCTGAGCCTAATGTTTCCCACAGAGAAACGACATGGGACCTGCAGCTGGATTGGATGTTCGTGGCTTCAACACTATAATACGGTGTCGCTCATTGATTGATATGTCATTATTTTAGGTTTCCCATTTTGGGAAGATTGTATCGCATCAATCCCATCCTTTCACCATCGTTCATATGGATGTGATTTTGTAAATAATTTGTGACATTTGAACATAAGGGATATGTTTGAACATATGATATTCTATCTACTTCAGGTTCTACTTCTGGAGTAATATTTATATATATACACAGGTTTAGATATACTCTAATCAAATTTTATAATATAATATATGTGCATATATAGATGTACATAGATAGATACATGTATATAAGTGTATACATATATATATATATATACATACATACATATTAATTTACCTACAGTCCCCCCTTCCTGTGCGAGAAAAGCTTCCAGGAGCCTCCTGCAAAGCCTGAGGGCTTGGAAGAGGTCCCGAAGGCGAGTGGCCTCCGGGGTCCTGACTCGTGGCCGTTTTTCTTTGATCTATAGTAAACATGATGATTTCATTGGATTTACTGTAATGGACTTTAATCGAATTTAACGGGATTTTCTGGAATTTCATGGGGTATCATTGGATATATGTAACTATATAACCAATACTTTATGATATAGATCTGCATCATCTTGTTTTCTTTGAGATATGGTCTGAATTTGGGGTATTCCCAATCTTTGAACAAACCCATGTGTAAAGGTAAATATGTGTAAATATACCAAATAAAACCGAGTCATCCCAACTTTACAAAACAAGCCCCATTTTTATGATGGCTTCCCAGTGCCAGTGTACAATCCACATATCTAGAAAACTCCTCAAACAGGAGCCAACCGCCAAAATCGATGTGGACCACATTGACGTCTTCAGCGTTGAGGACCTCCTTGAGTGGTTGACCGCTGAATAATATTGAGCGATAAAATATAGTGGTGCCCCAAATGGTGGTTTTACTACCAAAGACTTTTTAAAGCACCTAGTAGCTGTATGTGCCATGTTCATTGGTCTAGTGGCAAATCTGCTTTAAGAGGCCAGAATATCGCATCCAAATCTACGTCATACGTTGCAGATGCATGGCACATTTAAAACTTTATATACCTTCTGGTTGGTTTGGTTTTAACTAGTAACTAAATGGGATATAAATGTTCTATGTTCTATGGGTTGTAGGAACTAAATGGGATATAACTATACCTTTTTATAGTAACATTAGTAACTATCTTCTATATGTTCAACCATAGAAATGGGACGATCCCAACTGACCAATGACGTCTTGGTGCGAACCAAGAGGCCTCACCTTTGGGAACTTCTTGCAGATCTCAGCTATTGGGTTGTGCGGAGAAATGCATACCCCCAAATCTATAGTGGTTTATCACATATCATGATGTTTATGCAGTGATTAGATGTGCTTTAAATTGATGCAAAATTCAAAAAACTTCTAAAAAATCAACATTGGGACAAACCAAAATCATAGTGTTGGTTGTATCTCCCGCACAAATATATATATATATATATATAAATATATATATATATATATAAATATATATATATATACATATAAATATATATATATACATATAAATATATATATATATACATATAAATATATATAATATGAATATTCAATTCAATTTCCATGCTTTTGGAGCTCCTACATGGTTCTATACCCCCTTTGTTTGTTGGTCAGTTCTCCAGCAATACTACCCATCCATCCCTCCGTCCATCAATCCATCCATGCAGCTATCTATTTGTCTGTGTGTCCGGCTGGCTGGCTGATGGCTGGCCGGCCTTCCCTCTATCTATCCATGTATCTATTTATCTGTCTATGTATATCCACATCCACAACTGCAAAAAAACTGCAATCCAAATGACCCTTGCACAGGTCAAAGCAGGGTTCATTTTGGGTTCAAAGTGGTAGTTCGTGCAGACCTGTGCCCAGAGCAGAATGCTTAGGGCTTAGATGGTCCATGGCCATCCCATTAGAGGGTCCCTTTAAGTTTGAAACATCCCATCTTAAGATGGACATCAAGTTTGACCCCACGGCCCATACCTATCATATCCGTACCATCCCTTACCATCCATGATTTCGGGAGGGCAACTCCGAATCCAGGATATCTTCGACTTGGGCAATGGGGAGCCGCTCTTTGCGAACTTTCAGTTCGAGGACCACCTGCAGTCAATGTGCTGAGGTGGCAAAGATCTCTACCTTCGAAGGTGATTCTGGGTACTGGGAATCAACAGAATATGGGATAAGATGGGAATGTTGACCCGTAAAATGAAGGCTCAACCATCCAAAACCAAAGGTCACTTGGGTTCCATGTACGCCATGGGAATCCCCCATGCCAACCTTTGCTGCCATGGTCGGGGGGATGTTCACGATTTAAATGGATTGTGAGATCCAAGCTTGAAAACACAATACATAAAATTACATAAACACCAGTGCAAAACTCTAATTTGAGGGATGTTCAAAAGATGGTTATCTATTATCAGGCTTTGGATCCATATGGGTCGAAATGGAGAGCCCGCGGACCACGGTTGCATTTGTCCTTTAGAGTGCTCACCAGTCCATGCGTCGGTAATCAAGCTGCAAGCTTGAATCGATTCCTATGCGCAATGTATGCTATGCTTACGGACATTCACCCTCAAACACCACCCACCCACTCATACACCCATCCATCCATCCATCCATTCATCCATCAATCCATGATTGCATTCACGCATTCATTTATTCATCATGTAGGTAAATGTAAATATGCCAGCCCAGTGGATCCCAGTGGATAACATGGTGCTCCAGGACTGGAGTATGCTCTCTTTGCGCTTTGAACTGCATTTGCTCTCCCATGTGCCCTGGTACGTCGTGGGTCCAAAGGTCCCCAGGAACTCTTGTGGACAGACTACACCAGTCGATGTGCTATATATACAGTGCGAATCCGTCGATTGCAATCGGCTTTTCAATTTGGGAGAAATCCGGAAGTTGGTTGTGACATGTCGTACAGACGTGTTTTTTCTTTTGGATTTTTGTTGACATGTTCATCTCATTCTACCTCGAAAGATCTCCAAACTGACAGCAAACATACATAATATGCATGAAAATACCTAGATCGAGGTACAAAATCAATTTGATTATATTTGATTAGTGAGTGGAACTTGGGTGCTTGCATGACAACGATTGGAATCCTCACCAGCACTTTGAACAATGGGTGCTCGCAATGGCCGACAGTTGGTGGGTTTGCTTCCAAGGCCTTTCGGAAAGATGCCAACGATGCGGATCGGGTCCTGGTGCCCTTGGATCATTTGCCTTTCTATTACAATCGCTACTTCAAGAAGGTGGGCGTTGGAGCAAGGGTGGGACTAGTTTAGCGACCTCAAACGACCTCAAGATGGAACGTATCTAGGATATATCTAATTATGGGGAATGAACCCAGCTGGCACTAAAAGTGACTTGCAAATGCATTTGGATTCTGGCTAGTTGCCACGCAAAGCTGCATAATTCCACCAATGTTGGGCCTTATCGAATGGGTGTTTCTGAAGCACTATCCAATAACTTCTCACACGAATACCAAACACTGACTTCATGACTAGGTCAACATAGGTCAACTATAGTACATAATAGTATTGATCCCTCCCCCGTATCAAACACTACAGTAGAAGCCATGGTTCACTATAAGTTTAGAAAGGGATTTACACTTCCGTGGGACCACTTCGGGAGTGTTTAGCCCTGCTAGGCGTTGAGCACGAAAACCTATGGCGCCGACACAGTGGAGGAGGCCAGGAAACGACTAGCGACTACCCAAGATTTCAAGATGGAGACTCGACCAACCAAAGATTGGGCATTTATCCGAGAGTTTCATTTTCTGTGGTGGGCTATATACCATTATATATACCCATGAACATCTAATTCGGAAGCGTCTATGAATGTATATGATATATTTCATCCTTTCGAGATTGGAATTTCAGATAAGTTAAGCTACCAACACGTGGATTTGATTGCAAGGGGTCCGGTGAATTCCAATTTTTGTGGGGAACCAGCAGGCAAACATGAGGACACAGCCTCCTGTAAGTTGTTTTTTTTTCATGGGAGTTTCTTGGTCATTAAAATACTGTTTTGTCCAGTCTCAGAGGTGATGCTTATGCAGGAAGTATCAGAAGGCTTTGAAAGATGATCCTCTCAATAGACTTCAAGGAAACCCTCAGTGGTCCATGGATGTTGATGTTCCGGGCCTAGAGCTAGATTTCCCAGAGGCGATCTCTCCATCCCTATGCCTACACCGGTAATTTGCCTGCAAAAAAAAATGTAGCGGAACATAGAGGAACTATATATGACATGTTCGGGTGAAATCTGCATTTATCCATGGGTAAATTATGGCAAATTGAGGGTCATAGAGTCATAGGGTGAATTTCAGCAGCGCTTAACCGCATATTTCCGTGCAGGTGGCCAGATTGGTTCGAGACACTCTTTTGGTCACAAAGAATCCCATCTCCAAACTTAGGCGTGGGCGCTGGGTCGGGGCTGCTGAGCTGTCGGTGTTGGAATTATTGTGGTATAGTCGGGTTCCCCCTATGGCTTAATATGCCTGGAAGCTTCATGGTTAATGCTACAAACATCTACAAACTATATATCAAACGATTGCAAACTAGCTGGTGGTTTCAAATGTGGATTTTCTTTTCTGAGACGATCCTAATTTTCATACATGGGCTTCTGGTGGCTTGACCACCAGGATCCATACATTGCTGCACATATGGTCTTACCCCTGTTTCTGTTAAGTCACAGCAGTGCATCCGAAAGTAAGGTATATAATCGTAAATCGATTGGTTCATCACCATTGTCATCCATGTTCATCTATTAATTGGCTGTTTTGAGGATATGCCCTATGTTCAGACACACCCAAAGTTGGTTATATGTCCCACTATATGCATATTAAATCACATTCAATCACCATTTGTTGATGGTTAAATTACGGTTAAATCATGCTAAATCCCCATCAAATCCCATTAAATCACCATTTGTCCATGCTGAACCCCCTATTTTTTTCTCTGCTCTGTGGCTTTTCCGCCCCCTCCCCGACATTCTGCCGTTGAGGGTGCTTGAATCGCAGCTTCCTGAGGAGTGCCTTGGTCGAATTCGAGAGCTGGTGTTGAATGGAAAACAATCTGACACATGTATGTTGGTTTGCCATAAAGCTGCAACTCGTGTATGTACATGTATGTATAGATGTACTTACGTGCATGTATGTGCATATAAATATGCATGTATATACATACGTATATATATATATATATACAATTATATACACGCATATGATTGTGTTATACAGGTAGATCATCTAATGAATTTGCAGGGTATGTAAGATTGGCCAAGAAATTCCAATTTTATCTAATTTTATCCGATTTATATTTCCTGTTCCATCAGTCATTTTGCTTCACTGCACTTGACTTCTTGGAGCTGCTTGGACTTCCTATGTGCCAAAATCGAGGGACCGTGAAGACTGCTGATTTTGACTATTTTGAGGATTATGAAATTTAGCCACTTGTTGCAGAAAGACATGTGTTGATTTTTTGCTTGCTGATGCTTGGAGTCAGGGTTCCGCCCTTGGACATGGCAGGATCGCAGCATATTTGTTTTGTTTTGCGGGGTTGAAACCAGAAACAGGATTCCCGTTCCCGGAGAATCCATGTATGGTATATATCATCGGAATGTGAGCGATTTTGAGGGTAGCTGTTGAGAAATGGGTTTGTCCTAAGATAGGAGTCTCCAAAAAATCCGATGGTTTACTGAATCATCAGTTTCCCTATTTAACGACAAGTTTGATGTTCTTTTAGGTACCCCGTATTTTCACGCATTTTAGAACACCCAAGTATACCTAATACAGATGCAGAAAATCCAAGTTAGGTCAACCCATGTGCCCGAGGTTGGAATGTTTAAACATCTTCGTGATGTTGACTGAGGAGCAGGGGGGTTTACATGTTTCAGCTCGGTGTTTCTCGTGTCAAAATCCAATGACCATGTGACTTCAAAAGATGATTCGTACCTGTGAACCAAAGGTCAGAAGGGCGTCTCGCATGTTTTCCAATGATACCAATCTTGAAGATGGTTCAACTATAAGAATAATTACTTGATATGTACGGCGTGCAGTTCTACAAGCTTTTGGACAAGTACACATTATGCACGCCAAAGATCCACAAACAGACTCCGAGGTAGGAGTGCCAAACTGCCAAGTCCTGCCCCGCAACAATGTTTTCTGTTGTCATATCCTTAGTATCTCTACCTACAAGGGCCGAGTCATGAACAGCTCCTCACCTTCTTGTGCATCGCCTGGACCAGTTACGATGATGCATAAATGGTGCTATGCCTGGTACAGCAGACCCTGAAGGATTGGGGCACCATTTTCCCCAGACTTTCAGTTCTTCTGTTTCTTATACACTATTCTACGGTGACCCAAGCAATCTATTGTGAGGCCTAGGAGCGTAATCAGGTGGGAACGTAATCAGATGTAATCAGAAATAGCTTCATTATAAAGTATTATTTTTTTTTATTATTTATGTTTTTTTATGTTGGCTAGGTTTCAAACATTTTGATGCGGCCATGGCTTTCATTGCAGGCCATTTGGTCCAAATCCCAGAAACAGTGATTGGGAACCTCAAGGCCTACCTCCAACGGTTACCGCCCAAGAAGACCACAAGGGACGCCAAACACGACTAGTGCAGCCTGAAAGAGGCCCATGACTGACCCAAAGAGGTCGACCCAGGGCAAGAAAAACCGTGCACCATCACCAGCTTTGCGTCCACCATTGACCACACAGACATGTGACACCATTGCAGCATTTGTGTGTCCAGTGTAAACAAACATGGGCCATCCATAATAAATCTTCACCAAGCATTTTTGGCAAAGAAATGAAGAGTCACTGAAACAAAATAGCCATAGTGATGGTATGGGCATGTGGGTTCAGTGTAGCCTCCATCTCAATGATTTTGTTTCCTTTGGCAAAGCGGGTCACGAAGGAGAACATGGGAACCTGAATCTTGCGGCACTTTGGGGGTGATAGCCCATGATGGTTGTATTACATGCACAGATGAATCGAAATTTGGGATTTCCTCATGCGTGTCGCCAACATTGATACCACATCCAATACATAGATTAGATATTTATATAATCCTTTCATTATTATTTTTTTTTTCATTTTTCATATTTTTTCATATTTTATTCTATTTTCTTATATTTTCTTATATTAAAATATATTTTCTTATATTAAAATATATTTTCTTATATTACAATATATTTTCTTATATTAAAATACTTTTTCTTATATTAACATATATTTTCTTATATGAACATATATGTTCTTATATTTTCTGTTATTTTTTTGCATTTTTGATTAGGTGCCCAGCTGATTGGGTTCCCCGGGGGTTCGGTTGAAGCAAGTACACGGATTCCTCGCTAAAGGTCAAGGATGGAACACTAGGTCAATCTCTTTGGAACCACTAAGCCACTTGGAGGTCTCTCCCCACCCATGACCACTGTACGGGGCTGACCCCTGGGGCAGGAGCACCGCAGGGAGCGGCAGAGACGCATTGATCTGGGTCCCTGGCCCCAGGGGCCCTCCTGGTGCGGGAAGGCAAAAGGTCGTTATTTCGATCCTTGAGATGACAATAATTTTCCCAGGGTGCGGAAATCACCAAGAGCTACTGTCACTTTTATAACTAGGAAAGGGCTTGACCCCATGGTTTGGTGATCCTACATTTGCAAATGGGGGTCGGAATTGGGTACCCCAATAATTAGATGGTGCATAATAAACATTGGTTAAACTGTAACATACACTAAAATCCTCTAAAATCTCTGGTCCCGGGGGCTTCGTAGCTTTTGGCCCATCTCCAACGCTTCGTCCCAGCGACTCGTACCCCGCTCCAGGGTCGCCTGGGAGAATCTATAGAGGTATATATTTTCTATAGAATGTTTTCAAAGCAGGATCCATCATCCCCAATTTTACCAGGCCAGTTTGATGGGTGGTATAAACATGTATAAACCACCAATCCATATGCATGTTTTTTTTGCTTTACTAACATTGATTGCGATATGGGTTATCTGAAAGTTTGAAAAACCATTCCATCTGCTGGTTAGTCATCATCATCCCCATTCAGATGGCAATAAATTGCGAGTAGACTCCATCTTCAGACACCTTCATGTGGGATTGAAGTCCGGTTTGTGGCGTTCGAACTTCTTGTTCAGATCTATACTTGGACATGCGACTGCTCAATGTTTATGGGCTGGGTTGGAAGTGCCAATTGAAATCAATCAAAGCAATTTGGTGAAAATGACACTGCAAAAGCCCATTGAAGGAAACGGCAAAGGTATGTAGTGTATCTGGATTTGATTGATTCGTTACGAACAGCTATTCTACTGTAAACCCATCAGCTGACTCTTGAACATACACTAGTGTGAAATTGAAAAAATGCAATCAACCAATCTTGGAAGTTGCGCATGAAAAGACACATCCCTATAGGGTGTTTCTTGATTTGTTCGTAAAATCATGACTTTAATCTGGTCGTTGATGTTGGTGTTCCCTAGTTTAGGAACCCATACGTGTATAATATATGATAATTGAATACACTGTAAATGGATATCTATCAGTGTCTATCATGATCATTTTGTTGTTTTACAAATATATATATATATATATGTTATGTTTCCATCATTGAATTATATCTTTCTTTATATGTTGTCATAACTCTTCTTCCTTTACGCGCTTCCCCTTTCCCAGCCAGGGTCGGCGGATTGTACCTACCTAAGTATCTATTGATCGATCTATCTATCTATATATCTATCGTTCATTTTTCGATATAGATATGTATGTACTTTTTCTACCAATTTTCTATATACGCCTGTACACATACAATCATATACATATACATATCTATTTGTCTACCTATCTACCTACCTCTGATTTGATCCAATTGAATCTAATTGAATCCAATCTATCCAATCTATCTAATCTATCTAGTCCATCTAATCAATCTAATCTATAGAATCTACCTAATTCATCTGATCTACCTAAGCTTTCTAATCTATCTAATCTATATAATTATCTTTCAAATCTATCCAATCTATCTAATCTATCTATCTAATCCATCTAATCCATCTAATCTATCTAATCTATCTAATCTATCTAATCTATCTAATCTATCTAATCTATCTAATCTATCTAACTCATTTGATCTACCTAATCGATCTAATTTTTCCATCTATCTGCCTGTTTGTATGTCTATCGTTGTCTATCATTGTCTATCATTGTCTATCTATCTATCGATCTGTCCATCTATACATGTAAATATGTATGTAATATATATGTACATACACGATCATACACCTATAATTCTAGGTATATTAAGCCAAACCCACAACTGGGTCACAGTGAAAGCCGGTGATCCCCGCAGCTCAGGGGACGACGCAGCGCGACTCAAATTCCTCACGCCGGGAGCGTGGGGTGGCCCCAGGAACTGTGACTATCCATGTGTCATATCATTAGTCCATCTCTTTATCACAATAGAAGATAGAAGCTGGTGACAATTAGAAAATCTGAAAGTCTTTTGTTGTGTATATATATGCACATGTCATATGCATAGAGCAGTGTGTAAGTATCACACAGTGGAATCAAAATATGGATGTAGACCTTTCATGTGTCCCTCAAGTCAGGCACACCTCAAGCCACTCCCAGTGATCAATGATTCGATGATGTATTTGGCTTGTGGATAGCATGTTCTAATGTGGATATAAGCGGCCAGACAGTCCGTGTTCCTTTTCCGTCATGAAAGTTGGTTGTGTAGATAATCTATGATATGAAGGCGATATCCTTCAATCTTTCAGGATGAAAACGGGTGCCCAGATTCTAGTACCCAACACAACAAAGATCTGGGGTGTTTGTGTTTGTGTCCGTTTACATCATTATTTTCATCATCTACTATCATTATTGGTATCTATCTATCTATACATACGTCTATCCATTTGGATGTTTATTACCATACTACATGAGTTCATAATGTATATATATATATATACTATAAAATATGTCCCTGCCCTCCAGTACCAGTGTTTTCGATGCGCACCTCGAGGTCGAGTGTCTTGCCTCCGGGCTCCTTGTCATCAGGCGCCGAGAAATCATGGGCACCATGAATTTGTAGAAACACGCCTTTGAAAAAGGGTGATTTTAAAGAAATTCCATGAGTAAATGAATAAACCGTTTTTACATTTACAAATGTACATAGAGGATTATAGAGGTGTGTGATTCAGTAATTGGTTTGTGTTTTGGGTGATCTGTTTACTAAAATCTTTCTTAGAATTCCGCTCTAGTTCCTGTCGCGTTTGCGACTGGTGGTCCATTGCCCAGTTGCTTTCCCCTGGCGGGTTGGTTGTGTCAGTGCCCCAGCGAAAAACAACAGGAGACCTTGTAAAAGCAAGAGGAAAATCATAAAAATGGTGTGGGCATGGGTGAGATGTTGTGTCCCTGACCGCATGGCAATAGATATATCAATCAATCTGGACGTAAATCAGCTAGGAGTGGTTTGCAACAAAGAGAAGAATTTCCATTTAATTTTATATATATATATATATATTAAAGCAACGTCTATTTGGGTAGAAGTGCTTATGTATCCGAATTACAACTGGTTAAGAGCCCCTCTTATCTCCCGATGTGTCATGGCCGCTGATTCAGGTCCCAAATAACTTATCGAGCAATAGGTATATATTCCCCTTGGAACCTCGGTGTACTTACGAATCAACTTGGCTAAGTCTGGGCACCACCACTATCCCATTATAATCATGATTGAATATAGTAAAATCCTATTTCAACCTGAGTATATTCCAGGATAGTTCGATTGATATCCCAATACCCATTCAATGGCAATGAAACCACCATGAAATCGCTCTTTACTATGTTTATATATATATATAATTATATATATATATATTTATATTTTTACACATATACATACATTACATACATATATTTTTAGACATTCCAGATTAGTCATCAATATTCCGTTCATTCATATGTACCATCATGATAGTCAGTAATTTCCAACTTACCATACACTTGTTCCCTTATCATTTGTCTTAATCTATTTAACTCTTTCGAAATTAACCGGAGCATGGCGGAGCCAGAACAGTTGGCTCACTGCAGTGGCCTTGAGAGAGGTACACTGGACAATTTAGTCACAACATGAACCACTACATTCACATATCTTGGCAATCACCACTGGTAAGTGGGTGTCACAAGCACGATGCGACTACACCCGCAGCCGGTTTCAGTTGGTCCTTGCAGACGGTGCAACAGCACACGACCATCCACGACCAGACCGGTTGCATGAGTGGCAATGCAAGGGTGATGGAACTTCACAGCTACCAAACGATGCACTCTTCATGCAGCTCGGATGGCCCAGGGAAAGAAAACCATGCTGACATCTTGCTCTTGAAAGAGCTGGCTGCGATCCGCCTGGGGATTCCGGCGGAGAGATATCCACAGGGTTTCTGCCCATCATGTTGCGGACCGTGACAATGAGTTCCCTCTCTGTCTCTCTCTGTCTCTCTCTGTCTCTTCTCTCTCTCTCTCTCTCTTTCTCTCTCTCTCTCTCTCTCTCTTTTTGGCAATCAACCACGGCGATGGAAAACGAAATTCCCCGAACTTCATGCTCTAATGACTCTAATTGGTCATTTCAATAGGAAGATCTTTAGACTAAATGGGGAATTGTCCGGCAAGCCAGGTTTGACTGTCAGAGGGGAAGTTGAGATAACCCCTTCCGATGGTAACTATGGATACACTGGAGCTGCCGTAGCTAGTGGCTCCATCTAGATTCGAATCTATGGTATCAACTTGACCATTAAGTCACCATTCACCATTACCATGCTTCACCATAGGTGTACCACATCAATAACATTCCAAATTGTATAGTATATATTCATCAATATTCAATATTCCATTACTGTAATTAATACATCAGATATACATTTTTACACATTCCAGATTACTATACATAATTCAAATAGAACAATGTGACAATTTAAATCAACGACTATAGTCAAATTACTATTATTTGTTGTCTGGAGTTATGCACATGACTATTTCCGTATCATTTGTCACATGACTATTATCCATCATATTTAAAGATTACTCATTCCAGGTGATTATATATTTATACTAACAGCAGTACCTGATGATGATGATGATGATGATGGTGATGATGATGATGATGATGATGATGATGATAGTAATACTGTTAACCTATAGTCGTCAATGATGATCTCGGACGCACAGATCCCCAGGCAGCGCCAGCCCTGGTAGTACCCCGATGTCTGCGGTCTCCGCCGCCGTGGCGGCCGCCTCCACGGTGGTGCGACCCTCCGCGGTGCCGCAACCAGCCGTGGCCATTGCGTCCGGGGGACCTGGCCCTGGGGAAATCCTGGGAAGCTGTGGATGGAACCATGGAAAAT
This sequence comes from Symbiodinium sp. clade C Y103, assembly GCA_003297045.1. Classification (NCBI taxonomy): domain Eukaryota; class Dinophyceae; order Suessiales; family Symbiodiniaceae; genus Cladocopium; species Cladocopium sp. clade C. Next base: position 115,156 of record BGPT01000601.1, on the reverse strand, counting down.
GCCGGATTTCCCTTTGAAAAATGGGAGATTTCACTGATTCAACATGATTTAACCATGAAAAATGTGGATTTGTGATTTAAGCCAGGAAAATAGGAATTTAACCATCAAGCATAGGGATTAAATATCATTTTACCCAGCAAAAAAGAGAATGAACCGATGAATCTTGGGATAGAAAGGGATATCAATTGGGTAGAAAAAAGAGAAATCAACAATTTTCTACATACTTGAGTGATAAAAATGAGATATGAAATTAAGATATAATTGGGATGTGACTAGGGGATAAATATTTGCATATACATTAGATGTATGAATACATATACATACATTTGTAAGCAGTTTTGTTAGTTTGGAATGTTGCTGGAGTATTGATTGGATTTTAATGTGATCGGTGAAACACATGTGTATATATATATATATATACATATACATACATGTATATATAAATGACCAAAAATGATATTTGGGTTTGTTTAAAGATGAGTATTCTACCAACATGGGCAATTGCGACACATAAATAACACACGTTTATATACATATATACATACATACATACATACATACATACATACATACATACATACATACATACATACATACATAAATATCCGCATGAATATGTATTGGGAAAATGCCCAAATAGTGGTGAATTTCCATTGTATGTTCAACTCGTCACATGCTATCACCACCAAGTTGTTTAACCCCAACATGGGACTCTCTGGTACCGAAATTTAACAGTTTGCTATGGAAAACCGCGGCGCCATGTTTAAAACCGGTAAATCATCTATTTTCATGGACCATTTTCCATAGTTCTGCTAGTTTTCCCCAAGGCAAACCATTAAAAAAATCTGTTCAACCAAACAGACATTCATATTGATTTGACTGCAGACTTGTCAATAATTGCTGGGATTTGCCCATGATCTGCGCCAAATTTAATGGTGGAATGATGATGATCCTGTGGAATGTATTTTGACAATGCTCAATGGATTGGTTAATGGGAAAATTTACAGGAAACCATGGTTTTTACCATCAAATATAGGGGTTTCCTGTAAATTTTCCCATTAACCAATCCAGTGAAATGCACACCACATGTGTCTGTCTGTTTATTTTAATCAGCCTTGGGCAAGCCCACCGGGGAAATAAGCACTGAACAGTTGCCTTGTATGTCAAAGTTTGTAGGTCGTCGATTGTATCATATCCGTTCTGGTGTCCCAATCAACACCTTCATTCAAAGGTGGATTTCAGAGCTGGACCCTAATATCTAAAACCAGTTTGTTCTTGATTTTTTTGGATTGGTTTCAGGAACATTCGTACGGTTACGGGGTTACCCCCATCATGTAATGCATGACAGAAGCCAAAAGAAAGCACATCGTCGCCTTCACATTTCCCGTGGAATCTCCATCGTTGGATGGATCCCCAAGTTTCCCCAACTTACCTGACAGGGGATATGTTGTGGGTATCCATGCAGGCAAATATATTAGCACCACGGATGATCTAGGGTATCCACCAGATCAGGTGGCCTGTAGATTTTTTGGAGACATATTCGCAAGGATTCACTGGGTCCATTGTCTTTGTCATGTTCTAACTCAATGTCATGGATCTGCACATGTGGAATCAAGAGTTGTACTCATTGTTGATATTATATAAACGAATTTTTTTTGAAGTTACTTGACTGTTTATACTACCCGCTGGAAATCCAATACAACTATGAAAAATGGCCTGTGTAGTTTCATAACTGACCTAGTCAAAATGGTCATTGTCCATAGTAAAGTGTTAAATTACCAGAGGGAAAGACCAAATGATTCAAAATGTTTCATAGTATTTTAAGCCAACGTAAGTATGCACAACTATGTTACATCTCCATTATTTTTTCCTTATATACATGCTATTGTCTAACTAAATGCTGTTGAGTTAATTCAATTCTATGTCCATGTAGTGAAAGCTCATTACCTTTGGGTACCCAGACGTGGTTTGTTCGAAAATCAACCATTTAGTTAGATGATTTTCCCAGCCAGAAACCTCCATTTATAGGGTGATTTTCCAGCCAGCCGCGTTTGATTACTGCAGGATATCCGCATGATTTGTTATGAATCCCTTGTTCTATATATCCCCATGATAACTTGATTAAAATCCCGATCTCATCCTGATTTTGTTGCTGAAATCATGAGAAAATCATGATTTTGAGTGATTAATCTGTTGTATTTTTCACAGTGAAATCCCCACCAAGGTCAGGTGCCGCGAGCCCTGTGCAGATCCGTGGGCCACCACTGCGACCGAGCTTTGGGATGCCAGGCGTGAAAAATCCGTGCCGAAAAAGGATGGTTTTTCACCAACAAAAACATAGGATTTCACCATGAAGTCCTTCTCAGGATGTATTTGGATCCACATAGATAGAGAAACCAATGGTGAAATGGGGATAGTCCCATTTCGTTCGATGCTGTTTTAGCTTGATTTTCCAGCCAGCCATGTTTGACTACTGCAGGGTATCCTAATGGTCACAAATCCCTTGTGCGCTTTTGTTGGTGAAATATGGTGAAATCATGATTATTATTCGTCAAATTTTCCATGTTTAACAGTTAAATCATGCCAAATGCCAAACTATTCATGTTGAAATCCTCATGTTTCTCTGAAAAATCACTATTTTTCATGGTGAACTCACCATTCTTAATCCTAATTTCATGGTGAAATCCCCAATCCGCACCATTTTTTTCTCGGAAAAACTCCGTCACCAGGTCTACGTCCCAGCCTTCCCGGCCCCGTGCGGATGCCGCCCTGGCGGCCTTGGTGAGGCGGACCCAGGGACGAAGCAACGGAACATGGGGAAAATATGGGGAATTGGCTACCAGAAATGTGGTTTTTACCATGGTTTTACCATGGTTTTACCCTGGTTTTACCATGAAGAATTGCGATTTGATGGTGAAAATTTGGGAGTTTTACCAGAAATGTGGCCTAAAATTCCATGACAGATCGATTTTACCAGGGAATAAATAAGGATTTCACCTTAGCACATGTTTTTTATGTTGCCATGAGGAAGTGTAATTTGACCGAAAAAAAGGGATTTGACAGACATGATTTCACTAATCAAACTGAGGAATTCACCAGCAAATAGTGCAATGTAAATGAGATATAAATGGGACTTCGCCAAAAATAATCAGCAACTCAACTAAGGTATGGTAATTGGGGCTATGATGAGATATATATAGACTCACCACTGGATGTAATGGGCGATATCTTTGGACATTTCGAAAATCCCCGAATTTGATTCATGTCATGCCATTATTGTTGAACGCGTTTGTTCGTGTTGCCGTAGCAGCAAACTGTAAACTTGAAAATGTCTGATGACAATCAGATTGACCTTGGATGCATTGTTTTGCAATGATTTGCATGTTATAACAGCTTATAATATGATTCATTTATGTATGTATTTCATATATCGTATTTCCCCTCAACATTGGGTTAGAACTGGCCTTACCTGATGAGTTTTTGGGTTTCGGTGATCATCCAACTGGTATTCCATCTGAGAAGATCTGAGCAGTTCGAAGCCTCATAGCCCACCAAAAAGACTTGGAAGGCACCTTGACAAAAAGACATTGTATTCCAGAGGCCAAAATATGGTACATAGACCCAATTGTATGGTCACCAAACAATCAGAAGGTGCTTGGTAACATTGGGTTTGCAGATGCCCCTGAGTCACAAGAACATGGCAGGACTTTGGCTTGGATCATGAGATCTTGCTTTGCTTTCTGGCTGCTTGAACAACCAACTGCTTTCGCTTCAATGCAGTGATAGTATCTCTCCACTACCTGAACGATGACTAGGTAGGAAGATGCACCCACTAGCCAACCCCTAGCTCCCGTCAGCCCCTTAGTATGCCAGGGTAACAGATTAATCCGTACTCCACCTGAATTTCATTCTATCCATCAACATGATATCACACACCAGATTTCATATCAAGGTAACAGCATTTAACGTGGAAAACCAATGGCTACACCATCGCTTTTCTCCCGCTGCTCAGCGTCCTTGGCCAGGCTGCATCGGCAGTGTGATGATCCCTGGGTTCCTGTCTATGCAAACTTCTTGTTTGTCGAAATTAGTCACCAAACACTTTTTTTTGCAAACGAACGTTCCCACTGTTAATTACTTAACAACCTTCAACACTTTCAACCACCAGGCTCCGTGAATGTTTCTTGAAACAACATCCCTTTGATGGCCTTAAATTAGGTTGCTCAATTGATTATCACTCCGCCATAAACTCTTCCAGAGATCATCCCGTTGTCGTGCCAACCATCGCGCGGCGTGAAACGTGCCGTGTCCGAAAAGCGTGTCTGCACCGAGAAAGGACTTGGGTTTCACAGGTGTGAGTGGAGCAGTTGCTTCCTTTTACCCGAGAAATTTCGGCCAGAATGGCTGACCCAATTCGATGATACATTCCATATTTTATCGATGGTTTGCCGCAGCCGAGCTAGCCATGTTTGATTACCGGAGGGTATCCAATTGGTATTTCCAACATCAGACATTCATCCCCCTGCTGAGGACAGCATGGTGAGGATTTTCAGCCTCGGGGAGGGGAGCCTCAGTGCTGATGTCACGTGATTTAAATTCTGTCCAACAAAATTGGTGGAAGTGTCATATATAAATTTCGTCAGATTTGGTGATCTTCGGACATTTGACATGTTCAGACATATTTTTGGATGTCTTTGATGGTGTGTGGCAGTTGGATTATGCTTTGAGTTCGGGAATGATTGAGTGACCTCCTCAAACAATCTCAAACACTGATTTTGATACCCAGTAGATTCGATCTCTTCTGACATTTATGCCGTCCAACAAAAACTGCAGTATAGCTTTCAACCCCTACACTCTGGGGTGGTCGAGTCTTGTGTTCGGCAGTAGTCAATTGCTCACCTCTTGGTTACAAAAGATCATTCTTTGTCATCCTTCCCTCCAAAGGCGCAGATACCGGAAATCGAATATGGCTTGGTAAATCCAGCATTTATAGATGCTGTTCCATTTATATACATACCGATTTATCATTTAGAGGAACTTTCCCATTTTCATATTGGATTACAGGCGGGCTGTGCCATGTACTATTGATCCATGCAACCTACCCAAGTTTTCAACTACCCATGCCAAGCGCCAAGAAACACGATATATAGATGCCGCTTACCAACAATAGCCCAAACATGCGCTACCGCTTTACCAGCCGCTTATACAACACGTGTGCCATTTCACACATTATACTTATACTGACCCAACATGCAGCGCTTGCTTGCGAACCATTTGAATAATAGCCATTTAAGACATGAAGCGATCGCCTCCCCCCCACAGACACATCAAACCGATCACCTCGGACCGCTTCTCTACTTGGGACTCCCAGTTGTAAGTTGGTTCATGTGTGTGTTTAGTATTTACACACCCCTTCATTTAACTATAAGTGAAGATTAATCTCCGCCGTAAATCTAAGACTTCTAGTCCTTCTAGTAGTTATAAACCTTCACTTCCTCTAGTGGCGAGATATACCATTTGATAATCTACCACAGCTATGGAAAACCACCATTGTTACTAGGTGAGTCGTCTACAAACGGGTAATTTTCATTGATTGTCCATAGGTATATGGTAGATTACCAGTGGGTAAACACCCATTGCATTCCACAATGTATTTATAATATATGTGAATATATAATATACAATAGCAACAATAACAATAATAATAGTAATAATAACAATAAGAAGAATCCTAATATTCACAGTAATGATACTATTAATAATAATATTAATATATAGTAATAATTTGTAATAATAATAGCAATAATAACAATAATAACTACAATAAGGATAAAATAATAGTAATAACAATAACAACATGATAATAATAACAATACTAATGATAATGATAATAGTAATAGTAATAACAATAATAATAATATCTATATAATCGAAGGAAGTTTAGAAGTGAAACTTCCGACAATATGGACAGTTGAAAAGCAGAGGGTGAGAAGAGCCAAGATGTGAGGAAAGTCAGAAGATGAAGAAAGCCAGAAGAGAGAAGATAAGAGATAAGAAAGTCAGAAGAGAAGAGATGCAGGTGTGCGAAAAGGTAGGAAAGTCGCGAAACACTGTGTTTTTCCAATGTTTNGAGATAAGAAAGTCAGAAGAGAAGAGATGCAGGTGTGCGAAAAGGTAGGAAAGTCGCGAAACACTGTGTTTTTCCAATGTTTTGTGGCTCCGGAGGGTCTATAGGCTCGCTAAAGCGGCGGGTGCGGAGACATCTTGGCAAATGAGAGATGAAAAATTGCACGCCGTTGTGGCGCGAAGCGCATTTGGAAGTAAAAAGTGTTAAAAACTGACGGTCTCGGAGCACTTTTGGAAGTTGAGCTGTGGAAAAAGTGCACGGTGCTGTGGCGCGAAGCACATTTGGAAGTAAAAAGTGTTAAAAACTGTTGGGTTCGGAACGTTTTTGGAAGTTGAGATGTGGAAAAAGTGCACGGCGCTGTGGCGCGAAGCACATTTGGAAGTAAAAAGTGTTAAAAACTGTCATTCTNACGTTTTTGGAAGTTGAGATGTGGAAAAAGTGCACGGCGCTGTGGCGCGAAGCACATTTGGAAGTAAAAAGTGTTAAAAACTGTCATTCTCGGAGCACTGTTGGAAGTTGAGATGTGGAAAAAGTGCACGGTGCTGTGGCGCGAAGCAACTTTGGAAGTGAAAAGTGTTAAAAACTGTCAGCACCGGAGCACTTTTGGAAGTTGAGATGTCGAAAAAGTGCACGGCGCTGTGGCACGAAGCACATTTGGAAGTCAAAATGTACAAAACACAACATGCTCGGGCCACTTGGACGATTCGATGGCCATCCGATGTCGAAAAAGTGCACGCCGTTGTGGCGCCAAGCACATTTGGAAGTCAAAAGTGTCAAAAACTGCGGGGTTTAAGCAAATTTTGAGATGTCAGTTAACTAACTGAACTAACAACTTAACAACTTAACAACTTGACAAGTGAACAACTTAACAACTTAACAACTTAACCACTTAACCACTTAACCACGCAACAACTTAACAACTTAGTTAGTTAGTCAGTGAGTCAGTCAGTTAGTCAGTTAGTCAGTCAGTCAGTTAGTCAGTTAGTCAGTCAGTTAGTCAGTTAGTTAGTCAGTTAGTCAGTCAGTCAGTTAGTCATTTAGTCAGTCAGTCAGTTAGTTAGTTTGTTAGTCAGCTAGTTAGTTAGTTAGCTAGTCAGTTCGTCAGTTCGTTAGTTAGTTAGTTAGTTAGTTAGTTAGTTAGTTAGTTAGTTAGTTCGCTGGTTAGTTAGTTACTTAGTTAGTTAGTCAGTTGGATAGTTAGTCAGTCAATTAGTCAGTTAGTCAGTGAGTCAGTTAGTTAGTTTGTTAGTCAGCTAGTTAGTTAGTTTGCTAGTCACTTACTCAGATAGTCAGTTAGTCAGTTAGTCGGTTAGTCAGTTAGTCAGTTAGTCAGTTAGTCAGTTAGTCAGTGAGTCAGTTAGCTAGTTTGTTAGTTAGTTTGTTAGTTAGTTACTTAGTCAGTCAGTCAGTTCGTCAGTTAGTCAGTTAGTTAGGCAGGCAGATAGATAGACAGATAGACAGGCCGACGCTCCAACCACTTGTCGGTCCATCAGTGAGTTCGCTCTGCCATCCATCAGTCACAGCAACGAACCTCTCCTATAGGTTTACCATTTTTGAANTCGCTCTGCCATCCATCAGTCACAGCAACGAACCTCTCCTATAGGTTTACCATTTTTGAAACTTCCGCCACCGCCTTGTGCGGTACTACTGGTATGTACAAATCACCATTCGTTGATGTTCATGTGGTATACTCATGAAATCCTATGAAATCACCATATTTTGGGTTGTGTAAACGACCGATTTCGATGGCTCAAACAGCCATCTTTGGTGCATCCAGGGCCCGGCGAACCCCACTGCGCCAGAAGTGATCCTGCAGGGACACGATGCGCGCGCGCGGGAGCTCGGTTGAGCAACTGGTGTTCGATTCAGGGGGCTTTCAACTTGGTTAAAGTGGTTTATATAATGATGATTTGATCCATTGAATGGGAGTTCATGATGATTTAATGAAGTAAACGGGAGTTTGTAATCTGATTGGGTTTGTTTGCCAATGTGAATCATATGGTTCGACTATCGTAACTATCAAACTAGTCAATTGGTGGGGCATAAAGCAACAAACAGAACCAGGAAGCACCACCTTCTACCAACCCCCAAATGGGGGTTTGTTTCAAAGTCTGTACACCAGAAAATCCATGTGCTCATCAGACGGGTCATTTTTGGGTGCCTGCAGTATCCCCCAGTTTGAGACAATTCCAATTCGACTTGTAGATTTAAGAAGTTACAAACTTGGAAATTGGTTTTATGGCGATTCTAATCTTCAGCATCCTGTTTCTTATCTATTGGGGGTTCCCTGAAACTGATGCTTTGTTGTTTGCGTTGTACCCTAAAGGAATGGAAGACCGTTTACATCAATACTAATGGTAGGCAAATCATGTCAACTAATTCACCATTCAAACCATCAACAACAAGTACACATAGTATATACCTGAAGAGCCCTGTAAGTTGGTTGAGCACTAGGCTGCGGTTGATGGGGGATCGATCTTCAGTTCGATAATATAGATAATTACAAAGAAGCCAACTCGCAATTGGGATAGAGAACCTGAATTCATCAATGGTTGTTTGGGTTCCCGAAAGGGAGTGCATATTCTGCCAATCACATCCCACAAAAGTTGCAGGAATTGATTGATTCTTTATCATGATTCTGGATTTTTGCCAATTCAGGCAGCCAAAACATGCTGCAGCCGTGTTTACGTGAAATGACCGTCAATCATTTTGTTTGCACAGTTGTTCCTCCCATACATGTGTTCTTGCTGACATTGTAAAAAGCAATCAAAAAGCAATATCTGTTTTCCTGCACAACAAAGAACTGAAAGTTTCTACTTTTTTTGCTCTCCAAGTTCACGATCAGACAGCTGCAATTTCAAATGGTTTGTCCTTTGATCCGTTGCCGATCCAGCTTAATCATCAGAGAGAAGAACACCCAAGGCCTGGTGAAAAGGGGACTGGGGTCTTGTTAAAGCCATTCGGACCTCAAAAAGTAGTTTTTTTGTTTTGGACATATCAATCATCCATTTATAGACGGATTTTCCATGAAATAAACCATCCAGTTCTTGGGGCACCCATTTGTGGCAACATCCATATCAGATAGGACCTCAACTGACCTGACATCCAATGAGGTCCGCCCTAAACTGAGCCCGCCACTTTTAAGGTGGTTTGTAAACCCATTTGTAGATCCATCTATGCTAAACACGAGTATATAGAGCTATAGTTAGAAACCAACAGACAAAATATATCTTGGGGGCCCTTTGACTTCTACCGGCTATCCGCGCTATCAGATATCATCCCACACCATTCAGCCCCAAAACATCCACCTAATCATTGTCTGAACCGCTTGGAATGGCCACGGCCGAGCCATCCCCACAGTCCGCTGCGCGTTTGGCGGGGCTGGCATGGGCGGAACGGCAGAAGCAGAGAGGTCCCAAGGAGCCCAGCCTGTGCTACAGCTTCCTGGAGAAACCTGACTGGGAGCCACGCGGGTTATACCATGGTTATACCGTTATACCTCAATTTCAGTGGGGGGATGATCAACCAACATCAACCATGTCTCACAGTTTGAAAAATATCAATCTCAGCTGGTTAAGATTTTGGTGTATCATTTTTCAGCCAAAGTTTAGGACTGCAACGGTTGGTCGTATTTTGTGTACTATAACCATCCATCTCTGCATACGGAATACCTTAATTAAAACTGAATGACAAATATCCACCGATTTTACTGGCTGGCCGCTATGTGAGGAATGATTGGAAGGGAGGAATCGTCCGAAAATATCACAGCCAGTTGAGGACTTTGGGGCTGGTTTGGAACAGAGTTATTTGGCATTCTTTTGTGCCTATCATGGTTGGAAAACAACATGTACGGTAAACAGTAGCTTTATACTGGCTATATTTGACTTTGTATGCCCATAGTTCGTCTGAAGCTGGAATTGCCAACATGGAATGCTTAGAGATGTCAACACCAAGCAGACTTGCGACACCGATCGTATTTGTGGGCTGGAGTACCTGAACCCTCGCCCAGACACCCTTGCAGCAGAGATGCTACATGCCGTAGCATGCCAATTTCGCTAGGTTGATATACCATATGTTTGATTAGAGCAAACTATATAAAAGGATATAAAAGGCAGGAATACATTGAATACACAGATGGACTGGATGACTATGCAATTTCAAGCCATTTTTCAGCTTCCTTGAACAACTCCACGAGTTGTGCATGGGCCGCCTGAACTTCACCTGGCGATGTTGCACCACTGAGGCTGTGGTTCGAATGAGCACCTGGCTCGAGCTGCTGGGCCGAACATGGAAGCGGAAGAATCCCCCAAGAAACCATGGGTTAAATCCAGGGATTTACACATAGAATGATGTCAAGCTCAAGGTACACACACAATCGTAAAAGTGATGCCAGCATTCAGTGTGCAAAGTCCATGTCCAGGTAGTGTTTCTTGCTAAAAACAGTCTCCTTTTGGGCCACTTCCTTTGCGTGGAAAATTCCCATCAATTGTGCAGTGATTAGGTGCATCCGGCAATCGCAACCGGAAAAGAAACATGCTACCAACAGGTGCAAAGCAGTTGTTGCTGCCATAGTTTTTTGTTTAATCTCCACTACTCCCAAGTCACAATTTTGTTGCGTTTTGCTTTTTTTGTTTTTTACCATGCTGTTGAAACTCGACTGTACTTGTCAAATCGCCACTTTGTGACTTTCCGTTCTGCGTACATGTCATGCTATATTAAACCAAATCCCCAAGTGTTGAACCATGATCAGCCGGGGCCAGAAAGGCGCAGACAACTCTGGGTCTTAGAATCTACTAGAACGATCTTGAATGGTTTCTGCGCCATTTCTGGCAGATGTTCTGCTTCCTGGGGATGCACTGCAGGATTGTTCTCAGAGCATTTGCCATTTCTGTGGCCGAAGTGGTCACCTTGCCCGTCAATGCCACTTTGGGCAAACCTTGGACTTAGGCCGGGAGATTTGGGGAAGGGGAGGCGGCTATGTCAGCTATGTAAAGTTGCCAATGGCTATGAATAGTTATGAATGGTTGCTGCTTTGTGAAAAGTCTTCTTGTATGGACATTTGTCATTAACCAAGTACATAGTATTGTTATATGTATATATTGTAGATAAATATAAAAGACCATGGCGTTCAATTGTGACTGCCGTCCGAGATAGCCATTCAACAGACAGCACCATTCTTTCTTCGTGTCGCATACATCATGTTTGGACATGTTTTTAATGCCAACGTCCACCCATTCAGAACAATCTCACTATTAGTCAGGGACATGTCCAGAAATATGTCTTGGGTATTTCAACGCCACCTTCCACGCGAAGCCGAGTTTTTCTTCCTTTTCGCATGTTCCTGGACTTTGGGACTTTGCAATTCATGGTCTGTAGCTGTGGAATAACCCCCATCAGATTGGGTTTTGGATAAAACCAGTTGCCAACCACCTTTGGTTGCTTCTCTTCGATGGGTAGTCTATATAATCTAGTTTAGATAGTAGGTTATTTTTGATTTGCGTTGTTTATGAGGAAATATGTCTTGCCCAGCGGCCCAGACATGTCATTTGCAGGGCCCATGAAAGATTGGCCACTTGGTGATGATTATGGATTCGTTGAGTTCTACAGTTTTTTTTAGCTACACAAAACAATCCCTGTTCTGTAGCTTCAAATGACATTTTGGGATCTAAACTTATATATAGCCGTATGAGTATTGAAAAAGCACTATTTACATCTATTTACTGTGTGTTGTTCTATCTATCATCTCCATGGTTTTGACACTGTACACATTCTCGATTATCCCAAAATAGAAACCTAAAGTCTTGGATCCATGCCTCCAAACTATCCAAACAATGAATGAAACAAGTCCACAAGTGGTGCCCGCTAGTTTTAAGTTGGTTCATCACCCCATGAAAGTATAGTTACACAAACCATCAACATCCATACTTAACCAACTAAGCTCACGAACTGAGGCGCCACCCTTGCAGCAGCGGTCCCTTCCCCTGCTCACCGGCAGGCGATCAGTTCATCCTGTGCTCCGAACGTTGCGCAGCGCGGCGCTTTTTGATGCCCATGCACCACGCGCGCAGTGTCAGAGAGGATCTCACCGACGCATCGGTTGAACAACGTGGTGGTGAAACCAACATGGGGAGATGGGCGGGAGGGAGAATGCTGGAAAACTGCAGGTTTCCCCTGGGATAGTTGAAGATTTTACTCACTTAAACTGTACATTGCGGAAATCTGCGCTAATCACGAGAAATATCAACTTTTGAAGGGTATCGAACATTGGGAGGGAAAAACATGTAGAAAACATGAAAGCAAAATTGTTGACAATTTCCTCAGATGGCTTAGATTCTTAGATTTGTCATCCATTACCAAAATATGGCTGGATACCTGAAGACAGGTGGATAACTATCTTCCAAAATATCACCAATGAAATCTGATTTGAACTGAGTGTATCGCTTTTTGCTCATCCCATGGCTTTTGTCCCAGTTGTTTGGATACCCTCATGTTTGACTCGACAAAAGGGGATATATGTCCCTATCATGTTGGTATATGTGTTTATTTTGACGACTACTTGAACCAAAAATAAGTCAAAGTAAAAATATGGATCAATCTAATTTGCAGGGCGAAATCCCTTCTATACTATGTATCCCCATTAAACATACCACCCACTGAAATCCAACAGAAATCTCCATGGAGTTCCAAGGACGGCCGGGTGGACGTAGCGTGCCGCAGCGTGACCGCGGCGCTCTTCCGCTCCGAGGCTTATCGACGCAACAGCGACGCTTCCAGCGGCAGACCATGGCTGGAGGATTCCAACGAATGGCACTATAAAAAAACTGTACCCAGGGACAAAAAACGGTGATTTCTATGGGGTTTAATGAGTGTTAACCATCAACAAATGGCGATTTTTTTTATTTGATGGGTGTTTACTCTTTGCTAATTTGGGATGGTTATGGAACATATGAAAATGACACATTTAAATGTATATGATGTGCGGCGATTTTCCATTGCTGTTTTAAATTACTAAGGTACTCGTATATATAGTGGGATATATGGGGTCCATAACGACTATGGTGGAAGCAACAAAGATCCAATGATGGGGATTCTATGTGGTTTAATGGGAGATTAAGATGGAAGCAGCCAACAAATTGGTCGTCTTACCCCTTTATTGATTCAATTTAGCCCCCTTGTACCTGAGGTATTGGGAGCAATCCTGATGGCTACTAGGGGTATAAGATGGTATGAAAGCAAGCATATGAAACCATTAAAAAAGCACCATGATGTAGGGGGATACAATTCGTGGGTTATGCGTGGGATTTTTTTAGAAACTATGATTTGGGAAGCGGTACTTGGTCCAACGTTGGGGCTCACTTCTAAGTGGGATAAGTAGGGTTAATCCACCTATAACTAGGGTTATAACCCACTTCCTAAGTGGGATGAGCCACCAAATACACTGAGGAGATCCGACTGACCTTTTGTGGCGGTGATCCCAAGATCCCTTGGGACCAACAGGCGGGGAGCTGGGGGAACCGCAGGTGCCAAAAGCGTGTGGCCGTTGGGGCATCAAGATACTTGACCCGAAGAATTTCGGTGGTTGTGTCAATTTGGGCACTTTTTGGGTCAAGACATTCATTTGTGATTTCTTTTTCGGGCACATCAAGAGAATAGTTAGATGTATATCAGACTTACATTGGCTTAAGTGAAGTTGTTTGTGTTGCACCGTGATTTGAGATGATAGGCCCAACTGACCAGCAAATAGTGCAATGCGTGAAAAAACCTGCTTGTTTATGTTTTGAAAGGGCTGTGCATATACGGCGCTTGACCATATATGATGCTTACATACGACTACCTACATGAGCTGCACATAGTTTTTTTTTAAACCAACCACTAATAAGGGGATGACAGGGGTCTCTTGCATGGCTCAATTTATTCTTGCGCAGGGGAAAGTAATACCGTTGGTAAATTACATTTTGTTGCACAAATGATACGATATGTGTGTTGTTCCAAAAACATCTAGTTTGGTATCGAGTATATATCAAGGATCTTATGTTAAGTACCCATGATGAACTTGCCACCACTGGATATTCGATCCCTTTCCTGGCGCAACGCCTAGGTAGACGTGGATCGTGGGGACACCGTGGTTGTGACAGGCGGAGCGGAGTGTTTGGACAAATTGGGGTCCAAAAATGGGTTATCCTGAGTAACGTAGCAATCCCCATGAAAACGTAATTGTCAAACGAGGTATCAGGGGATAATATGGAAAAAACATGTACGAAACCCCTAGTTTCCATAGGAGCATGATTTACAAATTGACAAATGGTGGGGAAAACCACATCGAAGTGTTAGTTTACAGGAGGGTGTCCATCCCAGTCCTTCTGAAAGTCCCATGATCTATCATGGTTTATCAATGTCTATCAATGCCTATCATCATGTTTTTGCGATCTAAAATTGCAAAAACTTCGGGTGATTCTTGGACAACCCCAAACATATGCTATGGGATGCTTTGGGTTTTCTTTCTTTTGGCAAGTCACTTTGGTACTTGCCAAAGAACTGTTGTTGGATTTGGGATAGAAACAACTCAGAAACTAATGGTCCAAGTTCTGGGATCACTCTGGTGTGCCAAATTCTCGTGTGTTTCAATGTCTACCCTCCAGTTATTCAACATTTATATGTCATGTATCTTCCTTTTTCAACCCCAGAATTGTTGGAGGTCCCACTCTGTAGCATTTGGTTTACTTATTGATTGGTGATCCGTGTCAAATATCGTGTTTTTTCATGGGATACACCTCTACAATTCTGCACCGCCAAGTATTTGTGTATATATATATATATAATATATAGTTAAATATATATGTAGTGGGATGTAAAAAATCATCCCTTAAGCCATTTGCATATCACCAAATTGGCACTGCTCTCAAATCATCGCTTCGATGGGCCGCGGAGTTCCGAACTTCGGAGCAGTGGCTGCGATTCCTCTCCTGTTGGTTGATGATGATATTAAGGGTACCCTCTGGTGAACTAACATAGCTATGGGAAAATCACCATTTTTAATGGGGAAAATCCACTATTTCTATGGCCATTTTCAACAGCTATGTTAGTTTACCAGAGGGTATACTTCATATATTGGAGATTATCACAATCCATGAATGAGGACATTCCTTTCTCAAGTTGGTTTGTAAGTTGGTTACCCAAAATAACCCTCATCAAGTTGATTGTATAAGTTTATTTTCCCCATGAACTATTTAGTCAAGGCCCTTTACCACCTTAAGTCAGTAAGTCACCCCATTGATGGAATGTAAAATCCCAGTTATAGCCATTTATACCCGGTAAAAGGGATTTAACTGTAGGCATAACTATCATAAACCACAATGCCTGGTGATTTTTAACCGATCACCAGCTGCGTTTCTCCACAGGTGGCCTTGTGCGGGGTCTGCGTCCGGATGAGCGCTCCGTGGCCGCGCGCTTGCGAGATGCACTCGAGGTGAAGGGTTGGGGGAAGGTGGATTCACCTGGGATTGATCTATCTATGTTATGGTTAAAGGATGTTATAGGATGTTATTGGAATTAAATCATAACCATAGGTATGAAAAATACATACTGTAAATCTATATAAATCTGCATCAGTCTTAAATGATTCTTAGGTGGGGACATGAGTTTTCTGTTTCTACATCAATAAATGTTCAACTATATTCAACTGTGGGTAAACAGCCGACCAATGCCGCGCATCAATGTACCCATGATATCCAGTGGTGGCCCAAAAAATGGTACCAAGTTGACCCTCAGCGCCGGATACCTAGACCTGGGCCAACAGCGATACTGTGCTTGCGAAATCACCAGTTACTAGATGGAGAAGATCCAATAATTTCGACTTTTTTGTAGTGTTTCAGATAGGATTCCCATGATTTCCCAAGTGGTGCAGGATTTTTTGTCCACAGCATGGAAAATAGAGGCTGCAGGAGTTACCCTCATCCTCACCATGCTAAGCCCGGCCGGCCTGATCCATTAATCTGTCCCAAAGGGATAGCCTAGGCCGTGACCAAGCTCGCGGGTAGGGTCAAATATCGTTAGTTTCATAATCAGTTCAACAGTGCTTAATCTCGAACAAGGTGATGTTCACACAGAATGTAAAAGGAAACCTGCAGCAATTCTCATCAGGATGGGTCAAAAATGAAGGAATTTACGTGATAATTGTACAAGGAATCCAGGTCCCAAAAAACAAAAACTATAAAGATTATATGCCATTTTGCCGCCTCTTAATTTACTGGGTGGCTGTTACATAGTTGTTGCGTACCACATTGTATCAGCCCATTTTCATCATAACCCCCCCCATCACTGTCCTTTCCATCTTGTATAGCAGGCCAAGGGCGACAGCGGTGGATCGCGGAGGGAGCTGGGCTTGCGGAAGGTGCCTGGTGGACTTCGAGAATCTCTCAAGGACACCCGCTCGCTATGCGCGGTGCGATGGGTTGATGAAGGTTGATCCAGAAATGGGGCTTTTCTAAAATGGGGATATTCCCAAATCATCCAAGTCATGCATGACCATTTTAGTATTGAAACCTATGGGTTTGGGGATCCCCCATGAAAAAAGAGAGCCCCGCAAGATTGGGGGCAAAGGTTCGTGGAGAGTGTAGAGTAGTTCAAACTTGTGTTGATTTAAACAATGCGTTTCATTATTGAGAATATATTGCCCCATTCAAAATGAAGTCTGTAGGGTATCCAACAGTAGCCATGTTTGGGGGTGTGAACAATTTAAACCTGCAGCCATTGGAGAAGCCAAGATTTCTTGGGCTCCAGAAGCCACAGGTGTTTTTTCCATGATCTATCACTCGTAAGCCATCCAATTAGTGTGACTATTTTTTTTGGGTCGCGCCCGTTACTGCAAATTAGTACTTGTAGGAAAAAATAGCATCAAACAAAAACTTGTCGATTCCTTTTTTGCATTCAAGCAGCGTAATTGATTTGGTTTCAAGCGTACTTGAATTTAGTTCAAAACGGACTCATAGAGGACATAAGCAATACCTGCAAAAACCTGCAGTACTCGGCAAGCGCTGGGTCTTGGTCGCCATACTATTGCTAGGATCCCAACAGCCGCCTCGATAAGGAAGACCCTCCAACTGGCTACTTTGTTGAACGCAGAGTTTGCTAGTACTGCTCGTGTTTACGTTAGAATGGGCACTTTAAGGTCTAGGTATATCCGTGTTTCATGGTTAACTCAATCTCAGATGTCTCTGAGAAGCCGACGTATCCTCAATATTCCTTGGTTTCAATAACCAAAATATAATATCAAAATACACACTATTTCTTTGGACGTGCGATCATAGAACCTATTATGTTATTCACAATTTTCCACAAAGGTTTCACAGAAAATTCCCAAATGGGTTGAACATATTTGAAAATAGGGTATCTCTAAATCCTTTGGCTAATCCTCAAATATTCCCATTACATTGCTATAATTGGGGGTATATCCTATTTTCAGACAAACCCAAATCCATCATGGTTTACCACCAAAACTATCAGCAAAACTCTCCCAGCCATTGGGCCAGGATTGCTTGACCGGCGATACGTGCGTGCTGCTGTTACTGGACCCTGAAGGACAGGATTTCCAGGACGTTGCCTTGGCCTTGAAAAGGCGAAATCGGGATGGGCAAAATGGCCACATTGTTTCATGGGAAAACGCGTGATGAGCCAATGGATTTTAGGAGTATCTCATTTTCAGAGCCATATTGATCTTGCAAATCTGCCGTTGGAAGGGCGTAAGTTATATCATGTGTTTTTTAGGTTGGATACCAGCTAGTGTGGTCACTTTCAAAACTACGCTATTCAATTCAGGTCAATCAAATTGTGGTCAATCAAAACTTGTGAGAAATACACAGCAATGGCATGTGATGGCCATAACCACATTAGCTGCGGCCTGATTGCAGCAAACTCATCCGCACAGGGGTCGGAAATTCCAGATGGTGAAAAGGCCAACATGTTTGAGCCCACGAACACAGAGCGAAAACCTCCAAAATTACCCTACCATTATAATTACTAGGTCATCGTATATGCTTTATCGAAACCTCAAACTTTTAAGCATACCACGATATCCCGTATTAGATTCATATATATATATATGTATACTGTATGTATATAAATATATATATATATATGTATATATATAATATATGCAGATATATACACAATATATATATATATAACCATGTATATCTATATGTATATGTCCCCATGCTTAAAGGTCTGATTGGCTTTATGTTCCGTCCTTTCTCAAATCGATGTTCTTGCAACGGCGACATGACTGTCATGTCCAGGCGGGAACCAAGCGTAAAGCAGGTCTTAGTGCTGCTTGGTGTCTTGCCGGCAGGTGTGAGTAATGGACAATCAAGATGTTTACAAATAAATAAGAGGATTCAGATCAAAAGTCTTGCTTTGTTGGGCAGTATATGGATGACATCCCCAAGTTGCTGTACCATCATCCCAAATATGCCAATGTAGTTCCGGGACGGTTTGGGATTAAACGGTTGTCATCTCCTCATGGGAGATACTGAGCAGAGACCACAACATTGGTCGATAACGACATCACTGCGACCTCACTAGAATGATGGTTAATATGGGGAACTATCCCAATATTAGCCTCATTTTAGGTTAGTGAATTAATATAATTGACCCAGCATTATGCAAACTCTGTAAAACCCAAACGTCGAGGTTTGAAGACTGCTCACCTGGTTGATCGCTTCAGTGCTTCTACCAATGGAAGCGGAGACACGTGATGTTTCAACAAGTATGGAACCATGATCGTGTGGATGCACATCCATTTATTAGTGAGGGTACTAGGGTTTTTACGAAGGAGCCAGTTCAAGGCCAAGGCATGGAAAAGCCAAGGTTCTGTTGCCTTCTGGTGAAATAGCATGAAATAACTAATAACATTTTATATGACACTTGGTATAGAATATTGTAGACAAATTGAAGTTGTATCCGTCATTAGCATTCATTGGCCAAATTTCCCACTAAAGCAAGCAAAGCAAAGCGGATTTCCTGCCCGTCATATTGAATTGTATACCGCAGTGTATCCGCTTGACACACAATTCTTGGGCCAAACACCAAAATAGCTTGCCCCAAGCAATGCGACAACTGATGTCCCGAACAAGTCGGCAACCCATGTTTTTTCCTTAGTCAGGATTTCCGCTCCTTCCAACAGATGTTTTTGTTGTTTTAGAATGTTTTTTTTTAATATACAATAATATACATAATTATACATATATTATATACATATGAAATTATACGAACATATTTCGAGAGAGAGAGAGAGAGATTCTGCCTGAATTGGGTTCGAAGACTCTTTCCTCTTCCAATGGACGTTTCCCAGGGTCTATGTCAACTGGAGGTAAAGTCAAACATATACAATGAGATTCCCATTACATATAGATAATTTTCCAAATTCAATGTTCGTCAACCAAAAAGTCATCACAATCCAGAAAATCCAAAAGAAGCTGCCGAGGCGACGACAAAGGCTTGGCGCCCGAGGAGTTGAACGAAGTGGAAGGGATGATTTCAGAAGTGGAGGTCAGCTCTTTACCGACGGGGACCGAAAAAGCCGGTCACCCTTCGGTAACAGCTCGAGCCTGCCCTGAGTTGGAGGTATTTTCTTCTTCAAACTTCTAATTGGGCATTTCTCAGGGTCTATGATAGTGAGATGTTAGCATTTCTGTTGTGTTTGTTTTATGTTTATTGTTGGCTATGCTTTATAAATCAACATAAACCACTAAATTCCAAAGGTGTCCCAGCTTTAAACATAAATACTTGCAGATCCCTATAGATTCCCATATGTTCTTAAATTAATGTAAATTGATGTACTGTATATACACCATTGAATTCCCATAGATTCCTATGTATGTTTTCGACTGTTTTCGACAAATATGCAGCTATGCATCTCTATCCAACGCACCGGAGCCGTCTCTTGCGCTGGGGCGGGTGTAGCTGGGCTTAGCTGGGCAGCTGAGCAACTGGGCAGCTGGCGCCCATGGAGGATTGTTGGATCGGCAGGGCTTGGTGGCAGGGATAGGAGGAAATAGGAGGAATGTGTTGTGTCCCTTGGGATGTCCGCAGTATTTCGTTTGCATGTTCTTTGGGGACAATATAGTGGAAAGTGATGATAAGCTGATAGTTTCGCATGATTTTTTGGCTATTTTGAGACGATATGCCCAGTGGATGAGTGTGGATGCGTTTCTTGAGTCAGGAATGGGATGGGTTGCCCAACACGAGAAGTTTCCGCACCTTGGGATTCATCAAACATACTGGGGACTTGACCAAGGAAGACGTGTGTCGTGTTTTTTTTTCCCGGTGACTCTCTCTCGCTGGGTTGATAGGTAAGAAATTGAAAACTGCTGGGTCCTGAATCTGTTTGCTTTCCAAATCCTGGGATAAAGGTTGCCCACTCTGTTGTTCATCCATTCCTGGGAATCTCATTGGTATTGTTCTGGAAAAAAAATCCAACTTGGTATCTCTGAACCTTGGGAAGACTCCCAAATTCCATGATTCAAAACATGGTTTTCTGTCCTCAAGTTGCCATAAACTGTTGGATAACTCATAAAAGATCATATCATATCATATCATATCATATCATATCATATCATATAGCTCCACATATCTCCACTACCTTTTTGGCACTCATGCAATCTCGTTTGGGATCCCAACGATAGTACTCATCATATCCCCAATGTACACCCGGTAAAACCCCATTATCTGGACCCCCAAAACCAAACGCCATGCGAAACCAAACCCTTTCCGTATGCCAAAATTGCCATGTTCCAAAATATCTTATATCCCATGTTCAGTCACACCCATATGTGTTATGTGTACATGTTTATATACATGATATTTTTCACAAACATCAACATTAACGTCCATTGAATCCCATTCTAAACCTATTTCATGGTCACTATTGGAACCCACCCATATCCTATTGTATCCATTTCTCCCTATATTCTATATAGAATCATCCTGAAGTATACAGATAGACGATAGAATATGTAATGTCTCAAGATGCCCATTCTAGTTTTTTGAAACATCCATATTCTACCTGCTCCTGGATGACTCTATATTACATATATATGTACACCCCATGGTTGGACAAAGCTAGTGCTGTTCTTTTCCTGGAGGAGCTACGGCTCGTGGTGCAAACCGAGCGCGAAGAGTTGCAACGCCTTTTTTTTGCCGCTTGTCTCGGCGACGTATACGGTATATAGTATAGAATGGTTATGTAGATGTGGTTGTGTTTAAGATAATTTTGTTTAAGTGAGGTGTTTGAGATACTTGTTGTTGCGTAATTTTCACAATCACATGTCTGGAGTCTGGACGAGATCGTTCGGACTCAACGGTTTCAATATCAAACAACTGGAAACACTGGCTCATCCGGAATTTGTTTGTTGTCAAGACAGATCGTGACTCAAGATAGCTCAACATGACACCGGTCCTGTCACGTCTCCCAAGGTGGCCAGGGCCTCCAATTCATGGCCATTAAAAGATTGGTGATGTAACATATGTAACATATGGCATAAAATGGTGATATATATATATATATAACATATGGAATAGCAATTCAGATGTTGGTTGAAAAGATGGTTGATTGATTCGGAGGGGTTGCCATCGAAACAGGGATGACATATGCATGTTGCCGCTACTGAAATAACAACCTCAAAGCACACTTTGGAAAGTTCTTTGGTCGGTTTGCCCTATATAGTCAAAAGAACAAGAGCATTCAAACGGTACGTGCGACGACCTTAGTTGGATTTGACTTTTATAGTTATACAGGATATATTTTTTGCTCTAGCCTCTAGTACATCCCCAAGTATCGTGCAAATAAGCGTAAGGATTCCTACAGGGGATTCATGGCAAAAGCAAGACACTTCGAGGATGATCCAAAGTAGTAACTATGTGAATTACCCTGGGTTACCCTCTGGTAAACTAACATAACTATGGGAAATCACCATTTTTAATGGGAAAATCCACTATAAATGGCAATTTTAAATAGCTACGTTTGATTACCAGAGGGTAGCAGGTCCCAGTTTTGCGGGCTTGTCACCTGTATTTACTAACCACGAGGTGGGATTATCCTCCGAACGTGGTTTTGCATTGTTGGTGATGCCGGCACTGATTGCTGCCATATCAATTTCATTCTTTCACATATCCCATGACATCCCATATGATACCCTTGAAAACAGTTTTGCTTCTACCCCTTATTGATTAATTCGTCGTGTCCCTATTGACCCGCTTGTGGTTTGTATACCTATCATATACTATGAAAAAATAACAAGATATACAGTGATATACAGTATATATATATATATTATATGTTTTTCTTTTGACTTGCATATTGTCTATGATGCATATACATATACTGACATACTATATACACGCTGGTACCCTATGACTTGCTGGCACGCCATGACTTGTTGGTACATGTGCACCATACCAGCAAGTCATATATGTATATATATATATACATATTATGTACAAACACCCATATCTTATACAGTGTATACACATATATATATATATACATACCTATATGTAAATACTACTTACATTTTATGCCTACTTTTTATTTGATAATCCTGGAGTAGATAGAAAATTAAATGTTCAAAGATATTTCATGAGATTCCCATTTTAGTTTTTAGAATTCTTGAAAAATCCATATTCTTCAGGATGACTACCCTCCGGTAATCAAACGTGGCAATTGGAAATCCCCGAACAAAATGGAGGTATTAATGGGAAAATCCCCTATAAATGGTGGATTTTCCATTGCCATGTTTGATTCCCAGAGGGTATGATACATCCCATGACTTCACCACGCCATGGCGACGCGTCGAACGAGGCCCATCGCTTTGCTGTCGAGGCATCTCTGCAGCGCCTGGCCGATGCCGAGCTCGGGGTCCGCGAGCGCCATGAGCGCGAGCTCCAGCGTGGCGAGGAAGAGGGAAGGGATCAAGAAAAATTGGGTGATTTATGCTGATTCTATGGGAATTTCATGGTGATTCTATGGGATTTAATGGGATCTATTGGGGACTTCTGGGATTTACCCTCTGGTTATTTAACATAGCCATGGAAAATCCCCGAACTAAATGGAGGTGTCTAGCTTGGAAAATCCTCCAAAATTAGCCATGGCTTCCATGGCGAACTGTTATATAACCAGAGGGTAACCAACAAAAATGATGTTATAGTCCTGTTATAGTATGTTATAGTGGGATTATATTTGGTTTACAATGGGAAAATAAACATTACCCTGTTTCTAAAATAAAATAGTTAGTTTTTCCTCCATCCACTTGTGTAATTTTGGATCAAATAAATGGATGGTTTCTTACCAACAGTGATGATTGCTTATTTGCTTCGGTAAACGTGGCAACAGTAAATCTCCTACGAATGGAAATGTTCATGGAAAAAAAAGATATATTTATTATAATCGATTAATGCTAGATTTGTCATTGCCATATTTGATTACCGGCAGGTACTAGGAGATATCCTGTAACCAGCAGAGATGGGTATATATTGTAGTAGCTATGGCGTGTGAATAAGTTGTCTAGCAGTGTTGTCCCATGTTTAAGCCGCTTGCAACTGCATTTACCAACCAGTTTGTTTTGTTTGATGCCCACTACTAATTTGGCTGATTGTTGGTTTGATTGTTGGTCAATGGGATGACCATCCCAATTGACTTCAACAAATTATATGATTTAATGGTTATGAATCCCAGCTAGGGTGTCAATTGTTACACTCTAATGTTGCGTTGCCCAGAGATTCCATGGGAAATCCCAGGGAACCATGGAACCATGGCTTCTTTACTTGTACCTTGGGTTCAAGTAAGGGGGGAACCCAATGCTGGTGGTTATTCCCAGTTTGAGAATCGTAAGTGGTTACTCACTGGTTAACAAGTTCCCTGGGTTATCCTACTGTGGGTGGAAGTTCCAATTGGTAACCATGATTTGGTGAACCTACGGCAAGGATGGACGACAACCAAAGAAATGGTGATTTGAGCCTCAAAAAAATAGATTTAGAAAATGAGAAAACATTGATAATTGGATAGATCAAATATAAATAGATATGTATATATATATACACATATCAGATATCTACTTCATGGGCATTTGAATTTGTGTCACCGGCAGACATCTTGAAACCTCCCCGTTGGCATGAGTTGGCCATCTGAAATCCTGGTCAAAGTCCTGGATGACTTGGTGTCTATCAGACCTGGAAGGATTGGTGGATTACCCTCTGGTAAACATACAAAAAGCTATTGAAAATGGCCATAGAAATAGTGGAATTTCCCATGAAACATGGTGATTTTCCATGGTTATGTTAACGTTTACCAGAGGGTACTTGCTATGTACATGTATCTGTAGCGAATACTATGAGCTCCCTGGATGATCTGAGTATGATTTGACGTGGAACAATGTCAGAAGGAGCATACATGATCTTTGATATTCTTTTGGATTCAAATGGATCAATTTGCACCCTAACATCTAGACTGTTTTTTTGTCTTGGAAAAACTGCTGGCATGCGTGACACCTCGCATTCGCATGCTCAACTGGGCAGGAGATAGTCTCAGCAGACCAGGAGCTGACACTTGCAACAGGCCAAACGACCTGTGCGGCTTCTGCTTTTCTCTAAACATGGAGTACACCATTTCATCCCAAAGATGGGAAACTCATGTTTCTCAACATCTAATTTTGGTGGTCATAACTTGGGCCCATGGCCAATGTTTCACCATTTCAGACAATCATTCATGTTCTTTTAGAGGATGCTCCACATGCACATCCTGTCTCTAGATCCCTCAAGCTAGCCATCTATTCTTTTTCAGTCAAGGCCAAGAGTTGAACTACCATTTTGGGCCGCACACTGATAGCACACAAAAACAATGGGAATCTACCCTTCGGTACTCGAATCTCCGGAGGATTCATCAAAATGAATGGGTGATTTTCCAGCCAGCCATGGAACTGCCCCAGCGTATATCGGAATAGTATGGAATAGTATTGATTGTGAAGTGGAAATTGAAAGAACCATTTCATTGAACCAAACTGAAAATATGAACAGAAGAATCCCTGGAATGGTTCAATGTGGGTTAATGATAAGAATCCCTGGTAACAAATATAGTGGCGATGTAAGAAGAATCCCTGCAGCGGGTCCAAAATTGGGTCCCGCCTGCAGTTCCCGAGCCTCGTGACTTTGGCTCCATGATTTCCTCGCACCTTGGCGGTAAGGGGCGATTTATTTTGGAAGCGACATGTTCCGCGGAACTTGAATTTCGAGTGGTAAGATGTTGTATAGAACTCTATATCAGGTGTCCGAAATGTTTCCTGCTGCATTATGGCTGCATTGTCCCGAAGTTCACCAAAATGAATGAAGCCACATATCTGCGCTATTTGTTGAAGATTTCATCGACACACATATTGGACTTAAGCAACAGAGGGATGAGACTATTAAAATGGAGATTACCCAGAAAACATGCCAATCCAACCTGCCTGGCAATGGGATTCTACACAGTGGGCATCGGTGGGCAAAGGAAGAAAAGACTGATTGCCAAGCCAAATTTTCAGAAGATAGGTATGGTGCAAAGATGGAGTACCAACGGATCATTCGTGTTCACTAGATACTAGTATCCAAATTTCAATTCTGAGAGTTTGTGGTGAGAGTCAGTGCCAAAAATGTCCCTGCAGGAGAAGAACTGCTTTGTATGGGGACGCGGGGACGCGATGAACATATTCACATTCAAACTTCAAGATGTAGTTTTGCGCAAATACTCAACTTTTGTGGTTTGTTGCATGCTGACGTACTTCTGCCTCAGCCCAAGTACATACCAACTGGGAATTAATCAGCCCTCATGGACTTGTGGGAAAGGAACAGTGAACGTGTGTTCATGTCATGTCCTCAGGTTCAATGAATTAAACAAATTAAGGGAAACAAAATACAGGAAGCCACGGTTACACCAGCTATTTTTTCTGTATTTATCCTCTTATGCCGATACTGGAATCGGTAAAAGATGGGATCTGCGAGGTTAAGTTTTGACCTCATGCCATGTGTGCTTCTTGGTCAGAAGCAATGCTGCGAGTCATTAAGTCGACAATAGTTCCTATTCCTTCTTCTGGGGCCCCGTGTTCTCAATCAACTCCAGTCTGGCTACGGGGCCATTATTCCTAGAATTGGATTGATGGAAACAGATGCAGAAAAGCCTTTATATTCGACGGTAAAAGCCAATGCGTTTCCTGCAAATTTGTTTGATACCGAAGCAGTAAAACTCATTCTCCTAGGTTTCCATGTTTGTTGGACTCTTGGATGAAATCGCATGTTTTTGTGTTGTTTTCCATCTTTGCTCGTCTCAATCCGGCCTTTGTCCACATCTATTGGTTCAAATTCCAAAACTGGATGAGCTCAAAGCTGAGGCCCACCCTCCAACCCTATGTGCTGGAGACCAGCGATCCCACTCCAGAGAACCCCTTCAAAGACATCAAGGAGGCCAGCTGCAAAACATTGCGAAACATGCGGGGGTAGGGAGGGCCCATAGGCCCCTGAAGACATTTAGGATATGATCTTAGGGGAAAGCCGCAAATTCATGGCCTCCAGGTCTCTATTGTTTCATAATCTGACATTCTGATCTTTTCGGACTACACAATCAGAGATTTAGTAAAATGTATCAATAATGATGGTTTGCTGCTGGTTTTGTTTTGAGTTGTTGAGCCACTTCGAGGCGTGAAAGTTGACCAGTACTACTAATGTCAACCCTGGATTTATTCCCCCAAATAGTGATTTCATCCGCTACTAAAGGTACCGTGCACCTCAACGACCGTGTATCAAAATAGACCTAGGGTGTTCATGCTTGGAATACAAGACTCTTGGGGGTTGGGGTGGGTGGGGTGGGTGGGGGGGTAATAACGTTCCTTGGCCCTCGTCTGGGAAAATAGAGTTCGGTCAGGGTAAAGCACACCAGCCAACCGTAAGAGCAAGACCACGCTCAATGACTACAGGATGACAAAGGTGACAATTTTGTTGCCAAAATCATCAAGCGTGTGCATCGGATACCGCACATCTCTTTACTTACTAAATGAATCGCAAATGTGTCGTCACTAGGTTGGAAAATGTTACATACAAATGTGTCGTCACGGCAGCCTCTTTTCCTTTTCCTGTTGTCTTCCCGTTTTGAAAGGCTGATGGAAATGAGAAATGGTGGGCTTATTATTTTTACATGGACAAAATCTGCTTTATATAAACACTGTCTGTTTTATTTATTTCCAATGGGTTTTGGTTTTATGGTTCAATGGTGATTTACAGTAGATATTGATGGGATTGATTGGAATGGGATTTAAGGGTTGTCGTGAGATAGACAATTAGCATAGAGTTTGTATGGAATATTGCTGGCAGTTGCGCCATCTACCTTGTTGCAGCGACCTCAATTGGGCATCCAATCTGTGCTATTTTGAGACGATTTTTTTCTCAATTGGAGCTTTGAAACACACCACATAGATGGCGCAACTCATTTTAGGGTCATCCCAAAATAGCGCCGTTTTCTTTCTCACCCCACTGCGCCATCTTTTGGGTATTTGGTTTTGTTGAGTTGTGCCATCTACTTTTGTTTTTCGTGTAAATGAAATATATCAAACAGAAGGCCAATCAATGTCGAAAAGCATATCCCCTATGAATCTTCCTTTGAACACGTTGATACTTCTGTGGCTACATGATACATGTAGACATGAATTATGGCTACATGTGCATGAATTCTTACTCCATGCACTTCAACAAACATTTCTACCAAGTGGCAAACAACACGAGTTCATGCTTCAGTTTTCAAACATGAAACCAATAAACCAAAAAACAACGTGATGCAAAATAATCCACGGTCACTCATGTGCACGGCGCGTACTCAAATGGCATATTTATATTCCAATGATCAGCAGCTCAGGGGTGAATAAAAGTCCTCCCAGTTGTGATTTCCAGGTACATGATTCCAAGACACCCAAGACACGCGTCTTTTGGCCTTTACAGAGGGATTTCAGTGGGTTGATTGCAGTGTGGAGATGGGAAAAAATGGGTGCCATGCAAATGGAATGCCATTGTCGTACACGAAATTGGTGTGACTTTGACGATGCCTGTACTTCAACAGGTGTGTGTTTTTGCACATGTTGTAGGATTATGTAACATATCAGTAACTGTGTAATATAGATAAATAATGCACATAAGATACACTGTGAACAAAGGAGCTCCCTACACTATGGAAAGGTGAAGCAATGTGAGCTTTTTTGAAGGTAGAGCCGGGTCGTGTTGATCTATTTCAAGGGACGTTCTTCAGAAAACTCTTTCACGGTCTGATGTTCCATCATTTATCCGATATTTACATGTACTTTCCCATATTCCAAATCATGTATGTACGACTCGTTATACCTGATTGAATTCGGTTATTCATTGATATCGTAGTTAGAGAAATGCATACCCAGTAATTTTGATATACTAATCATATTAGAATATGATATGCATGAATATGCACATTATAAATCATATATACATATAACATTCTGTATTGCCAGCTTTGGTATTGACCACCAGCATTGTCAGTTGTCACAGTGGTCACCTTTGATGTCGGTGCAACGCGGTGACGGCTGGTTCCCAGAATTGGTCCAAGGAAAGATCTGCAGGGGTAAGCATCAACTGTACTTAGGGGATCAACACCAAGTTGCCAAGGTTTCCTGTGAAGATTTTCCATACTAATCCATTGGCAGATAATTTTATGTCATGTTTTTTTTTGGATCTGGATCCATTTACCCGGTACTCCACCATGGCTGGAAAATATCCAAGAGTTTGGTTCGATTTCCCATCTATAAACCTGAACTGTTGTGGGTTCCCAACTAGCCATGTTTGATGACCAGATGGTAAAATGATGGTCAACAATTTTGAGCCCCCACTTTGTGAATCTCTTTGCTGGGATGTATATCCAAGTGCTGGAGAGATATGACAAAGGTGTCAAATTTTGGCCAGCGCTTGGGCAAACCTTGGTAAATAATACATGTTTGCGTTCTTTTTTTCCAGCATTAGTAGAGAAGACGCCCATCACGATATGCATGCATTAGTAATGTATTGGCCATCCATTAAAAGATAAGATTACCGTCGTTGCCGTCTATTTTAGACAATGTTTTGTCTTGTAGGGCAACTTGTAGGGGAATGTTTGTGTTATTCTACAGTAGTCGTTTGCGTCGTTTGCGGGGTTTATTTTGTGTTACACAAGTGTACCATGATGGCAGTTTGGGGCCAAGCACCGGCTATGAGTCAAAGCCCCAGTGATTAGCAACGTGTGCCCACATCAAAACTCAGGATTCCGACAATAAATAGTAGTCCCTTCCCTCCAAGATGAAACACACCAATAGAATTCCTGGCGTAGTATTGGATCATTTCATTTTCGCTTCCGTCATTGGCGAATTTTATATGAGAGGGTTGGGAGTTGGGAGGTTTTGCTGCCCATACCAAGCAGCTATCCCAAATAGGGTTTGGATGGTCACCAGCACCCCACTCGAACAACCCCATGTTTCAAGCATTTGCCCCTGTTTTTTATGTTTTTTATTCATGGGGCGTTTCTTTGGGCCGTATACATAAAAGATAGAGTTGGTTTCAGGGACTTCGAAAAACGGGAAGCTCCAAGCTCCATGGGGGCACCATGACTTTCACAGAACTGTTTTCTAAATCCATTGATCATCAGAGATGATTTTGAATCGTGGATTTTCTCCCTTGACATGAGCAGTGACTATACCCTGTTGTGTGCTTTCTTTTGTGTTCTGTTTGAAAACGGAAGTTGGGTTTCTCCAAAAAAGATAGGGTACCCCTAATCTACTGCTTAATAATAATGTTCCATAATTTTCCGTAATTTTCCTGATTATCTTTTCAGACACACCTAATATATCCTAATATCATATTGCTGTTTACATCCCATTTTGTCCACACTATATCCTTATCATTCCTCCATATACCTCCAGTTTATATAATTACAACAAAAATGATATACAATAATATGTACTATATGATATGCTATACAATGTTATATATATATATATCTGCATCGAAGTAGAATATCGGACACAGTCACGTGCTTTGGATTTCCCTCATGACTTCAAAGGTCAGTACCACCTCTGCCAATTCTGGACACTCCGTGGTCTCTGCGCACTCTGTCCAGAGCGTACCTCGGTGAAGCAAGAACCATGCGCAGTTGATGGGACTTAACCAGCAATAATCAGCAAACATTTGGGTAATCGGTAAGAGGGGATATAATGGGCATGTATTATTTTATATTATTTGTATTATACGGTTACTGTATATTGTATGATGTTATATCATATCGTATTACATTAGATTAGAACAAGAGTTCACATTACATTTTTTGTGTTTCGTGGTATTACATGATAACGTATTATATGTTTACCCTCGACATGTCGAAGCTGTAGGGCGCGAACCCACTTTGTACCTATTTTCGATGCCTCAAAAGGTGACTTCCCGTGAGGCCAGTCTTTTGCACCTTGGATGACCACAGGGACATGTTTGCTAGTGAGTCAACCATATGTTTGCCCAATGAGACGTGCACAAGGGATGGTCATTCCCCCCATGAATTTCGTAGGGCTGCTGAGTATATCCACTAGACCTTGCAGTAAAAATGATTTAGGTGTTTCAATCAACCCATGGCCATGTTCAGGAACCTAAGTTAGAAGTACCTACCATATATACCCACAAAATATGGCCTTATATGGTACAGTACCTCCATTTTGGGGGCCTGAAATTTCCTGCCACCGTAGGCCGCGATGTTCACCTTCGAAGTCGAAGAGGAGAGGAGAGAAACCAGGTGTGGGCGGGTTTTGTTGGGTCAACATGGGGCAACTCCAATGAAAAGTGTGGCGTTGACCTTCCAGCAAACACTGCAAAAACTGTGGAAATCCATGGACTTCCTGAAAATTTGATCTAGAAATATCTAGAAATGATGGATTTTACTATCAATGTCAGTTCACTGGAGGGTAAAACTGGGGAACCTCTATGTTTCGCCAGATGACATGAGGTCATCAGCTTTGGGATGGTCGACGCCAGGGTCTTCAGTGTTGGAGAGTGCACACGGGTGGTTAAAAGATTGAACAATATGATATATCTTTAATATCGATCCGATCTATCTACTGTATCTAGCTGTTGAACCTATCATCTAGTTATTTAAATATTGGTTTCTTCTTTACTTTTTTTTGAGCAGTCATTCTTTGTCTAAAAAGGAATTTCTGATCAAGGATTGTTTTTTTCAGTTCTAAAAAAGTGTTTGTCAATGTTTGTCATTAGTCCATACTCATCCATTTTGGCGATGTGGGATGTCACGCCGAAGTTTGACCCATTCTCATTGCTGGTGGATATGTGATAAAATAGCAACCCCTGGAATCTTGTACCAGGTTCTTTCCTCGTAAAATACTGGCAAAGAACTGTTTTATTACTTTTTTAGGGATTAGTGTAGTACGTACATGGATGTACCATAGCCGTGTTGTCCATCTCTATAAATACACAATGTTGTCAGTCCTCCTCCCAGTACCGAAATCATCCCATTCTTTGCAAGTGTCCAGTCAACCGGATTCCAATGCGGACACGGTCAACGAACGAGGGCAGTCTTTCAAGAAGGCACAGACGGTCTGGAAGTTGGTGCTGGATCCCCGTGATTGACACCTTTACACATATTTTACAATTTCTATGAATATGTCTGACATTTTATGATATACAACATGTATATACAAATTATAGTATATAAAGGATTATAAAGGTATATTTGCGTATGTGTGTATGTGTCTATATATTTCGGCATGAGTCGTTTCACATGCACCCTAGTGTAAGCCGTCGTTCTGGGGGACTTTGCCCTCTGTAGCCGGTCAGGACATGTTTCCCTGGAAACAAATGGCCGATTCTTTTCTAATACTAAAGTGGGTATTGGTCAAAACTGCAGACCGATCGATGGGCACCGATTTTCTTTGTTTTTTTTCATTTGTTTTTGTAGTCTAAGGATGTTTTAGGATACCCTCCGGTAATCAAACGTGGCAATGGGAAATTCCTTATAAATGAAGGATTTAATGGGAAAATCATCTCTAAATCTATAAATGGGGAATGTTCTATTTCCACGTTTGATTACAAGAGGGTACCCAATTTTGAGTGATTCTCAAGTCAGCTTGCAATTCCAGTAAAACAGTGGCTTTAGCGGCAAAGCTTTGGCCAAGTGGGTAGCACCAGAAAATGACAGGAGGCGTGTCACCGGAAACTTGTAAGGACAGATCCGTTTGACCAGAACACACATCGCATATGTTTTTGTTTGGTTTGAATATTCATTATGTATACTCATATATGTATACGTACACTGGTATATATGATGATATGTGTCTAAATATTGTTTTTTAGCATACACGTGTATATGTCCTTACTAGGGCAATAGAAATCCAAACTGTAGTTAAACAGGTTTGAATCTTTGTGTTTGTATTGTAAGGGTTTGTTTAGTCGCAAGCCATTTGAGAAGGGCCTCTGGGTTCTTTTCTGATATTTTTTCTGATTTCTTCTTTGTCAGCCGGGGATACTGTGCAACAATACCCATCATTCACCCAGAAATTATGACAATCGTTGTATTTGGTTAAAAAAAATCATGTTATAATTATACATATTAAAGCTGTGTTTCTATACATGTATTTGTTGAAATTCATACGTAAACAATGAATTATATAGTATCATTGATGCAAAAAAAACATGTATATACAGACATATGCTCGATTGCATACATGTATATTATATACATACATACATACATACATACATACATACATACATACATACATACATACATACATACATACATACATACATACATACATACCATACATACATTGCATACATACATACATACATACATACATACATACATACATACATACATAATGTATTTGTGTCATACCTGTATATACCCATTGTCCCCATTATCCGAGATGTTTGAGCCTCTAACTACCAGCCGGGCCATTTCTTTCTTGCCTGCCGGATCCAGGTGACCAACAATGCTGTGGATATCTTCCTGCAAGAACCGCAAGCACAGGGCTGGGAGCGGTGGAAGAAATGCCTCAAGGCTGGTGATATTTGGTTGGATTTGCTGCAGCCACTATGTGAATTTCATGGGATGTTTCATGGAATGTAGCTAATCAACTGAATCTGTTTATTGGCATGTTTTTTTCTGCGTTTGACTGATAACGGGATATGGCCTGATCATATTGCAGTGTGAATCTGGAAAATGAGGATCAATAGACAATTGTTGGAGTACTATATATTTTAGACAATGCCATGCTACTGTATACATATGATGATGAAGATGATGATGGCGACAGTGAAAAGGACGAGAACCATGCCGGTGACAATGGCGGTGATGGAGGTGATGATGCTGCTGATGATGATGCTGATGATGCTGATGATGATGATGATGATGATGATGATGTTGATGATGATGATGATGATGATGATGATGGCCATGACGATGATGATGATGACGACGACGACGACGCCGCCAACGACGACGACGAGGATGATGATGATGATGATGATGATGATGATGATGATGATGATGATGATGATGATGATGATGATGATGATGATATCAACATCATTTTACAGTGCTATACATACTACCGCTGTGTCATTAAACATACACAACAAATAGCACATACACAACAAATAGCACATAATGTGGTTCGATAATCAATCATACAGTAATCCTAAATCCAAGAATTCACGGGTTTACTGCATATAAGAACGCGGCATTGCCGATATGTCACATTTTCTGCATAACCGTTCCTGCCGGAAGAGCCATGGCTGCCAAGTCACAGCATATCGACACAGCCAGGCAAGCATTGATTACGTTGCGGCCGTTCTGGTGTTGCTGAACTCCATCGTTCTGATGATGGAGTCACTTGGCCAGGCATTGTCCGGACTGTACCTCTACGTGCCTGCATATGGCATGAACTTGGCAATCATGACAAGTAACTGGTAAACCCTGCCCATTTTTTTTTTCATCTATAAGGGATTGTCCCTTTGTCACTCACTATCCAGCCAGCTCTTTGAACATATCTGCTGATGATTTATGTGTTTGTTGTTCATTCATTCTCCTCTTCTTTTTGGCTGAACACAAACGTAGATTGCACACCGACCAGCTCAAGCCCTAACACTGCAGAAAGCAAAAATTAGCCCGAATCATTTTGTTGGTCAACCTGCACATGTTGCTAGTTTTCATCCAGATATCCCATCAGTCTTATCCCTGCGTATCAGCCGTTTTTGCTTTTTTCTTGGGGTGGCTCAGCAACCAACCAGCTCAATAGACAATTAGGAACATCACTGGATCCAAACAAATCGAAGGGAAGCAGAAAAGTGATATAATCTCAGCTTTGACACCTGAAAAACTTGCAGGAAATCCCTATATTTTTGCGTAGGAATGTGGTTTACTGTAAGCAAAAGCTTTAAATCAATTCATTGATTTGAGATGGACCACAGAACTATAGACAATAGATGATTACAGTCTGATCACAGAATCGTGGCATTGACATTGAAGAGATAAACCCTGCAAGAAGAGTCCCCCAAGTGGTTTCAGGTGGCTTCAGTCACCCCGTCCAACTATATTATGTGCACAATTATTCACCATAAATCCATCGAATCATTATTGTAGCCTACTTACAAGTTGGAATCCCCAAGTCATGAGTACGTTTATAACCCCGTTAGCGATTTAGATATATCTACCGTAGACCCAACATTTGTTTGGGTTCAAATACGACTTAGACGATCATTTGGACACCACCATTATCACAAGAATAATGCAGATGTGCTCTACTACGAGCTTACCAACCACATATAGTTGAATATACATGAATATACTTGAATAATATACTTAGTAAAGCAGCAATCAACCACCCATATTTTCATGGTTTATACCACCCTTTAGTGGTAGAATGGGGATGGTGGTTCCTATTGCTATACCAACATTACGCGCTGACACCATCGTTTGCCTAAGAATTGAATTTCCCCCACGTAGCAGTGCCATTTTGCAGAGAGGTTCACTTTGTGAGGACGGGGTATCATGATTGTTGGTTCTCCCTACATGGAAAGGTTGGGGGGGTTGGGAAGGTTGTGGGGGTTGGGAGGTTTGTGGGGTTGGCGGGGTTGGGGTTTGCCGGGGTTGGGCTTAACCTCTCTGCAGCAGCCCGGAAACCCTTGCGCGGCCATCCCTGGGATCAACGGGAGCCACAGGTTGGAGTTCAAGGGCAACGCCATTGGTGCGAAGATGGGCTTGTCCACTGGACCTTCACTGGATGAGCCGCTGGGAATGATTCGCTCATGGGTCAAATGGTGGTTGAACCAGCAAAGATTGGGGGTTAACCGGGTTCACCATCAAAAGTGGTGATTTCAACATCAAACATTGTGATTTAAACGTCAAACATGGTGATTTAGGCAACAACAGCGGTGATTTGACCAATATGGTATGATGGGGGTATGTTTGGTTGTGGTCTTCACAGCCTCGCTGCGACGTCAGTGGAATGATGGTTAGATTGCCGGGAATCAGCCCCAAATTGCTGAACTCCTCAGGTCGTTGAAGTATAATTGTCACATCACGGAATCTTTATGAACAAATGAAAGTTCATGACAAGTTAGTGGATGCTTGTGGATATGAATGGATGTTCACCGAGTGGACAGTGTTGAGCACAGCACTTTCCTGGTGGTTCATCGGGAGATGATACGCTGTGGTTGGGAGGATGTTGATAAAGCATGAGATGCTTTGGATTCCCGGATTTTTTTCAGACACATGTGGCATGTTCAGCTAAACAACCAGCATGGCATAGAATGTGTAGGCTTGTTTTTGGCGGGGGTGGTGTCGATGTAGGGAAAGGTCCGGCGAAGCTTCCTGGTATGTGCTACCCAATGTGTGTGTGTGTACTTTGATCCATGTTCATGGGTCCTTCCTACTATATTAAAGATGGATCAACATGGTATATTATTTGTTTCACATTAGTCCATTTGTTTGTTTTTCTTATTACATATATATATATGTATATATATATATATATCGGTATATATATATATATATATTGGTATCTTTTGTTTAAGAGTGTGTTTCCAATCATCTAAAAACTATAAACATATAGATATATCGGTAAAGTATCTTTAAGAGCTTCGATCTGGGACCTTTTTTTCAAGCAGCAAATGCTCACATACACACAACCCCACCCCCCCACACCCCCACACCTGACCAGAGGTCTGAATTGTTCATAGAGTCATCCAGATTCTTCCAAACACTCCCATGAACTCTTGAACACGGTATGCCCATAATATTTATATATATATATATATATTATATATATATATATCATTCTATGTCCATATAAATCATTATATACATGTATATATATATATATGTATACATTACATCCATAAATAATGGATTCTTGGTACACTTTAGGCCGTTGGTATTTTTTTCCCACGTACCTTACCCCCGGGTCGGGTCAGCCGTGTGGCTGAGAGCGTCCTTGCCGAGGATCCAGCCCGTTTTCCAGGGCCTGGACAGGCCCGATTGCCCCAACTGGTAAACGTTTACATAACTATGGGAATCACCATTTTCAATGGGAAATCCACTCTAAATGGCCATTTTCAATAGCTACGTTGAATTACCAGAAGGTAGTTGTTTCTCATCAACCCTTTCTTTTTTGCTGGTTAATACAACATGTTTGTGAAAGAACCTCTTTCTTGGTGTTGATAAACCCATGCTTTGGCTAAATCTCTTTGTTGTTTGCTTCAAGTCCTTTGTTGGCTTCTCAAGCATTCAAGATCCAAACTTTTGCGTACCTTTGATCGTTTTCCCTGGTTTTGCTCTTGAATTTTCATTGGAAGCATGGTTTTCAATCATGCAGAAATCCATAGCGTTCTAGAACAAATCCTTACTTTTCCCTTGGTTGATAAGTTTTCCTTAGTTTTTCTATGAGATACCAGAAATTGCCCAACAGTTTCGATGATTTTCCCATATATTTCCACAGATTACCATGATTGCCCCCAGTTTTACATGTCGACTTGGGGCAGATTCTTCGTCTTCATCTTTCTCGCAGAGCTGTTGATCCGCATCGCTGTTGAACAGAGAGACTTCATCAAGGCCTGAAGCCGCCGAGTCGGAGAGATGTGGAGTCGGAGACGATGTCATCACCATCTTATACTCTCTTGCATGTATATTGTGACTATATATACAGTATATGTATGTATATATCATATGTTGCATCTATCACAGTAAAAATAGTAATTACAACTTTCATCAAATGTATATGTATGTATATATATATATATACATATAAATTGATATATCATAATATGTATGCACATAATTTGATACACTATATATGTATGTTCAATGTTCTTTACTTTACTGTATAAAATTGAATATATCATATATACTTTAAATGATATGTATGACATTACATATATATATAGTTGTACATTTCTACTATTTCATGTATATATATATATATTGCATTATATTTTATTAGACACATATATATATATATATACAGTGTGTGTATATATATATATATATATCATTTAGTATCATTTAGTATCATTTACATGATTTACCTGGCATGTCTATATCGATGCAAGGAGTGGACAAATTACCTCGACGCCGCGCTGGTCATCTTGGGTCTGGTCGACTTTGGCTTCAGCCTTCAGGCGCTCGCGGATCCGGGTGGATCCTAATCCTGGGGGATGCAATGCGATATGGTAGGTTTATGGTACCCTTAGGAAAACCATAGGAAAACCATAGGAAAATGGTGATTTAATGGGATTTTAATGGGATTAATGATGATTTAGCCTCTGGTAAACTAACATAGCTATTGAAAATGGCCGTAGAAATAGTGGATTTTCCCATAAAAAATGGTGATATTCCATAGCTATGTTTGTTTACCAGAGGGTAACATAGCCATGGAAACTGGCTCATTTCTAGATGATTTACAATGATTTTCCGATTAAAGATGGCGGTTTTCCAAGAACACATCGTACTTTGAAGGGATGAACATCCATTTACCAGCTAGTTTAGTGTGAACAGAAGGGTACCAAGATATTGATAGGTAGTTTGTCAAGGGATATACATATTGACCATGGAGATACCCCAAACATTGCGGTCAAACATTGCGGTTGTTTCAATTGGGGACATGATGATAAACCACTTAAATTTGGCAAAATTAGGATATCGCAGCAAAACAAACTGTTTTGGACCGACCCATGCATAGTACGACCCTTTTTTCCGGGTGTCATGCGTTGCAAAATTGCGTGAAATCAGGTCATGTTGATTTTCATGTTTGAATGTTCAGTATTTTCAAGCGTGGTACAGGTACTTGCACTTCAATGTTTATGTGTATATATGACTAGATCATCCTCAAACTGTCATTTGAGCCCGAGACTATTCAGGCTGAAATTATAACGTGCTTTTGAACTTATCCTCCAGCGTCTGGAGCTTCTGCATGTTTGAGTGTTGTGCTGTTTTGGGCAAAACATAGCTCCGCGTGGAAACATAGGTTGCCTCGTGGGGAGATCTGCTCCACCTGATGGAAACAGTGGCAGGATAACCCATACGAATCATAGTTGTTTTTTTCCAGCTGATGTTTTTTGTCATGAAATTCAGTGGAGGGACCCAATTAGGATATTACCCAGGCTTGACTTCAGTTGCGATTAGTGTGAGGTTTTTTATTCAAGGTACTCAGGCATCACCAACTTGTAGTTTCTCAGTGGCTCTGGACACTGCCAGGTGTCTGATGGTGATGTGGTGCCCAAAGATATTGTTTTGCTGTGACTTGGCAAACAGCTTTGTCCTGGTTGGAATCTGCAGGACGACCACATTTGACTTGAAGGAACATGGGACATTTATATACATTTTAAAATCATGTAAATAAATCAATGTATGGTACATTTTTTGCACAGCCTTCAATTAAACAGTTTCAGAGGTGACCTGGCCATTCTTCCAGCTCCAGCCTCCAGACCCAACAGTATTTGCTGTTTGACCAACCCAACCGGGAAAAGCCACCGCTGGTCCACACATTTCCTCACCTTGCCTTGGTCATTTCAATATCCATTCCGAACATCCCCAAGCCTTCTTTGGTTCAATCCCATCTTTGCTCGGAAAACTGCTATCATGTTCTGGGAGAAAAGAAAGAGAACATTTTTGTAGAAGTTTGTTTGAATCCACATATACGTTTTTTTTAATATGTTGGGTCAATAATTTGCAAAACATTGCAAAACAACAAACCGTCGCAGGCCTCAACGGGTCGGCCCACATCCTTCGTCCTGCATCAGGCGCCTCATGAGGGCCCTGAAGTCACTGCGGGCCATACGGATGATGCGCAGCTTCCGACTCTTCCGGGGTTTGCGCTTGTTGGCGCCCTGGCGTTTCGTTGCTGGGGTTGGGTTCTGGGTGGCCCCAAAAAGAAGAAGGCACCGTCGTTGGCATCCCTGTAAACTGCTAAATCCATACTTTTCGAATTATGCTTGAAGTTGAAGGGTCAGTAAAACACTCTAGAATACCCTTGCTATTATTGAGGTGGTGTTTCATGAAGTGTTTCATGAAGTTCTTCCTCACTCAACAACGGTGTACTCTGGTTTGCTCATGATTTGCCAGGTCTACTATTGTCCATAATACACCGCAGACTATGTAGATATGCATACAACTTTCAGGTGTTGTTTCCCTGGGTCTCCCTTTCAAAACATCCAATGCTTTCTGCACGGGACCTCATGATGTTTAGCTGATTTCACCATATGCACGACCCACTTGGGTAGAAGATCCAGTGACCCAAAGAAGATAAGTTGTTTTTTGATGCGATAGAGATCTAGTGGAACTTTGTCATCCAAAGATGCACCCAAAAACATTTACATGCTTTAGGTGTTGTCCGAAAACTGGGTATCCAAAGATCAAATGGTTCCCAATCTATTTAATTTTCCCCACGAAGATGGCAATCGTTGGGTAATTAGGGGCTGTCAGTCACCATCAACCCGTATGAAGGCGGCAAACATTAAAAGTACTGCAAAAACCTTTGGGGTACATGTGGGGAGGGGGCACGCCTGTGAAATCCATGATCATGTTTGCTGCTGCCATATCACCCAGACCTTTGGGCTGTTATATTTACCTACACTCGTGAACCTTCAGTGGGTGAAGCGTCTCATGCTGTATGGTCTCATTCTTTGATTCACTTACAACAGTGACTTCGATCTTCCAGCGAAAACTCTACAGCCTGACCACAAGCGACCCTATCCAGGTACCTTTGAAGATTATTCTTTGGGTCATAATGTGTTTGGATCCTTTTGGTATACCGCATCTTAGGACGACCATCCCTAATCTTAGAGCCTCTTCCAGAACAGATGCTGCCTGACTTGTTCGGGAGAACACCACTGATTCTTAGCCAGTTTGGCACTAGCCTAGTGAGTAAACATGAGGTGGGCAATCGGTAAAAAGTAGTTCTATTGTTTTAGAACCCTGAAGAACTGAATATAAATGGATGTTCGGCAGGAAACCATGTATGTATAATGTACATATATACATTGTATACATGCATATGTTTTAAAATTAACCTCCATGGTTTTCTTTGAACTTGTCAAAACTTGGGTATACCCCCCAATTATGAACAGGCTGTAAATCCCTACATATTCGCAGGGTTTACTGTATCCCATCTATTGCACATATAGATAGATAGATAGATAGATAGATAGATAGATAGATAGATAGATAGATAGATTACACTATGTTATACTATGGTACCGCCCACCGGGGGATCACTGATGTTCCAGTTTTCAGTGATGTAAGACTAGTTACAAGGGCCCCATATCCCAACTTATGGGGGTTCATATCCCATGATCATGGCCATAGAAACCACCCCAGTCCTGACCAAGTGTGTAGTGGGGTTATATCTCACTTAGATTCTAAATGATTTTAGGCTTCCCATATCCCAACTTCTGTCTAAGTCTTGTTGTCTAAGTCACTAGCTGACTAGCCCATTTATTTTTTTGAGCCGCCAAAGCCGCCGCCGCCGCCACGCCGAGGTCAAAGCCTGTCAATGTTTTTTGCCTTCGCTCTGTTGGGCCATGGTACTGCTGGGTGTTTTCATGACCATGGGAGCACTGATTATGGGCACCTCGTCGGCCGCGGTCGAGTACGGTCCGTG
The DNA here is from genome assembly GCA_003297045.1 of Symbiodinium sp. clade C Y103. Classification (NCBI taxonomy): domain Eukaryota; class Dinophyceae; order Suessiales; family Symbiodiniaceae; genus Cladocopium; species Cladocopium sp. clade C. Next base: position 73,810 of record BGPT01000601.1, on the reverse strand, counting down.
CTACTAGATGGCCGGAATACCATGGAATACCATGGATATATAAAGATATATCTATACTATATATATATAATCTATAATCTACACATGTATTGTTATATATCATATATATATATACATATATATATATAATTATATATATATATCCACTTGTAAGTGTAAGTTCACTCCGAGTGGGTCTCCCAAGTTCAGACGTGACTGAAAATGGGGTGGACCCCCCACACCCGCAATTCTTGATTTTCATGACCTTTTGAAAAATGGGGAACATTATGATTCATCAAATTGGGTCATTTCTATGGATCAGTAGCTATAAAGGCTTGGATTCAATCGAGGTTGTGTGAGTTCTTGGGCATCTGGTCACTGCGACGTTGGATGTTGATTTTTTCATGGACAAGAGTTACGGACTCACTAAGTTTGATCAAGACCATATAACCCATGAAACATGCTATAGAATGTCAGATTCATGCCCTTAAAACCTGAAAAAATATCATATGTCAAATTTATCACTATCATGCATATGACGTTTGTTCTAGAGTTCTCGTGGTTTGATTTCACCATCACCATGACTAGATATTAATTATGATCCCAACCTCCGCTATGGCTGCTGCCTTGAGCCTGGCATTTTTTTCGCATTTGTTGTGGGAGAAAATGGCTCACCTGCAGGATAAACCATCAAACTCCTAAACTCACGAAGAATCTTGTGGATTTGGAAGTTCCGGGTAGTTCCTTGGTTTGTGCTAGGGTATTTGATCTAAGATCAGCATCGGGTTACACTACCATATTTAATCGGTACAAGTACCAGGCTTCATGGCTGCACAGAACATGGCGAAGCATCGAAACATATTTATTTGCAGGACAGTTCCCAAAAATCAGGTGGCAACACATTAAACATGAAACACAAGAATCACATATAGAAGTAGATTTGCTTGAATTAACATAATGACCTCAATGTGCCGTCATTTTTCATGATGGGGAATGCCCCAAATGGCCGTATAATAGCCATCAGCTTAGTGAATTATTATTCATATATATATATATTAATGATGAATTATTGATTATTATTGTATATACCCATTTTCAGATTAGTGACTTGTATAATTCAGCCAGAATCCACCGGTTCTGTGGATCCCTTCAGCTAAGGAAATTTGCTACAAAGTTTCCTCACGGACGAGACTTGGATCATTTCATTGCTGCATTCTTTGGTGTATTATTTGCTATGGTTGTTTGAAAATGTGTGCTTCTAATTAATATTAAGAACATATATATACATATGACTTGTGTTAGATGATTTTTGTGGACGTCTCCAAGCCAAACCCATACACTACCATCCAAGTTGTTCCATTGCATGTGTGGCTGTTTTTACGTCTACTGTACCTCTACCACAAGGCCATTTTTAGGCCACCGGCAAGTAAATCGCCCATCATAGATGGCCTGTCTTGTTTCATAGACCGATACATGTAGAGAACCTGGAATTTTGCGTTCATAGACATAATGCATCATCATTTATTGATATTATTTGATGTTCATGGTAGCTAGATGTGCATCCCAGTTTCCAAGTGGTGATACATATGAACATCAAGTGATAGGCTATACCTTTTCATTTTGTCCCAGTAGTAACTCAGTAGTATTTCGTGGCTTATAAACCACCTACAGTACCAGCTGGGATGCACGGGCGCCATTCGCCCAGGAAACAGCGAGCTTCGAAGACCGGGAGTGGATTTGGATGAGTGGCTTGGCTGACAAAGGACGGCTGACCTCACGGCAATTTTAATGGCATTCAGTGAGAAGTTCATTGGATTGGGAAAAAGGGAAAATTTACAGGAAGCCATAGATTTTCCCATGAAATATTGGGGTTTTCCTGTAAATTGTCCCATTCACCAATCCAGTGAAGAATGGGACCTGCGATATAATTAGAGTGTGAAAATGAGGTGCTACCCCCAAGTGATGGCCCTTGTGATTTTGGGGCCGGGAATTGTGCGATGATCAACCAGCAAACTTTGGGGATATCCATTAAGGGTATCCATTGGGTATCCATGGCAAAACCCTTTAGTAATTAAACAAGGCTAGCTGGGAAATCTCCAATAAAGGGAGGTTGTTGTTTGAAAATCATCGACAAGTAGGTGATGTTCCATTGTTTGATTACCGGAGTGTATATTGTATTACTTCACAAAATTCAACAATACTGGTGGTTTGCTGTGTATGGATGATGAGCGAATCATTTTGAATGAGGATAATTTGGTTTTGTAATGTTTTGTATATTGCATATCCGACAATGCCAGCAGTAAGAATCAGCGCTCCCGTAACAGAAAGAAACAGACAGGAAATCTAGGTCCTTTTACATGGCGAGATTTCGAGAGCAATTTTACAAACTGCTGTTTTCTTTTTCAGCGGTATGTACTTCTTGGTACTACTACCACATCCCTACAACCCCCTGGGACGTTGACGAGCCGAAAGAAGCATGACTCCTGGCCGCCTCCGCCCGGAGGCGGATATTTTCGTAGTCAGTCTTAGGACATAGGACAATGACTCACAAAGTATCCACTTGGGTATGTTCTGACAGATGAGTAGCTCAGGTCCAACTTAGAAATTCAGGCCAAACAATTGTAGGTGATTTGAGGATATCTTTGCCAGTGATACAAATACACACCACATGTTGATTCCATACCGATCATGGATGGTGTAGACTTGTCTCTATAAGTTCATATTTACCCCGACAGCACCCGGTCATGTGGTCAACATACCTGACATTGCTGGTGTGGGTATAAAATATGTTCCACTCACCAGTTCTGTATATTTCCTTGATCCTTGATAAACAAATGTGTGACAATTGCAATGAGGTCCGAGCTTCTGTTTGACTTTGTTCAAGTTCCTATTTCTTTTTCATTTGGCCCCGCCAATCCCAAATAAAAGGTGAGGAAGAACTGCAACAAACCCCATGTTTTGACACGAAAACACGATTCTATACGATTCTGTTTTGGATGATTTCCCTGTTTTCCCATGTTTTTTTCCCATGTTTGTCCAAGCTTTTCCAACCAAAACCAAGGATATGGCACCGCCTATCGCGCCACGTACACTCTCTACGAGAACCTTGGCTGCAAATCATCGAACTAAAGTGGGGCATGTTCCAGAGCTAAGCTATGTTAATTTACCAGAAGGACCCAGAAGGTAATACGTTATATGGGGGTTTCCTAAAATGGGGGTACCCAAAAATGGATGGTTTATAATGGAAAAAATCCTATTAAAATGGATGATTTGGGGGTAACCCATATTTTAGGAAACCTCCATATGTTTATCTTTTCGGGGGATTAGTTCAATGGTTCAACTTTTTTGCGCTCCAACCCACGAATGAATGGGACGTTACTGAAGAACGGAGTGATTCAACTCATCAAAGCATGGCTCTCTCAACTCGGTGTTGGGCAGATTCTTGTGGGCCCAGGGGACCATGCTGGCCTTGGGAACACCTTCCCCCTTCTTCCTTTTGCATTGCCATTCTTTGCACGCTTTGGCCTTCTTGGTGCAGTTGCTGGTCCACAGGCATTTTCCGGGCTTGGCTCTTGACTTTTGGCACAGCGCCATCCTTTGTAGCCTTGCCTCCTGGTGGATACTCCTTGCTTTGTATCTGCACCCTTTTTTGCTCATGTTTGACACAGTGCTCCCTTTTATTTTCCCGGGAAGGGGGCCAGCATATTGAGATCGACATTTCGTCTTCCCCCTGTCGGGCCAGATTTATATTTTTCTGGCTCGTGCGGATTGAAATCCAGCTCAGTCACTGCATCGCACTCCGCTCACTTGTGAACTCACTAGGGCATGCTAATTGTTCAACACTATGCGGATTAATTTCATGACCCTAATCTTGGACACCCCCCAAATGGTCCCAGATATGCGCAAATCCCATACTAAACCACGTTTTCTTGGCGGTGTTTAATCTTTGGTGAAAAAGTGATTAATGTTGATTAATTATATCTTAATAGTTATATATAATTATAGTATACCTGTATGTAAATATACGGTGACCTTGCTTGACTCACTTGCTGATCTACTGTACTTGGTAAAGCAATCCGTTTGTTAATTTGTGAATCAATCCATCAATTCAGGTACTGTTCGTGCATGATGTTGCGAGGGGTACTTGGATTACGTTCACAGCCACCAAGGATTACGTTTGCTGGCAATTGGTCTCTTGGCCTGATCACACGAATGGTTGGCCGCCCCAAATCTGTCTAAAACTTTCTAAAACCTGTTGTTTTCATATCCGAAACTGAGTTTTCCATGTACGGGTAGACCCAGCAATCAACTTCCAATTGGGCTGGTAAGAGCTATTGTTCTATCCGTTTCTGGTGGCATGCAGGATGCTGTATGATTGTTTTTTTTTTTACCACATTTCGTTGTTGTCCCTGTTCTTCTACACATCCTACACTTGTATCTCGCGATCGTTTTACCAGCTGTTGTCAAACCAAGATCGGATTTGGATCTTCCATGAGGTCTTTGGTTGGCGGAGTGATTGGGGGTGGGGTTGGGAATGCATGAGAAAGTCAATGGAAGTCACGTTTTTCTGAATGGTAGACTTGTCAAGCACGGACAACATGCGAATTTAACTATCAAACATTGAGATGGAAACAGGGAGTGTGGACCCATCATTTCGGATGGTCATCCATTGGCTAGACATTGCACTGACGACTTGTAAGCAATCACAAGTTTTTGTGGGGGGAAATCATGCCATAATATGTA
>BGPT01000601.1:33353-59244 GCA_003297045.1 Symbiodinium sp. clade C Y103 | reverse complement strand
ACTTGCTACTACTTACTACTACTTACTACTACTTACTACTACTTACTACTACTTACTACTACTTACTACTACTTACTACTACTTACTACTTACTACTACTTACTACTACTTACTACTACTTACTACTACTTACTACTACTTACTACTTACTACTACTTACTACTACTTACTACTACTTACTACTACTTACTACTACTTACTACTTACTACTACTTTCTACTACTTACTACTACTACTACTACTACTTATACTTACTACTACTACTACTACTACTACTACTACTACTACTACTACTATTACTATTACTACTACTACTACTACTACTACTACTACTACTACTAGTACTACTACTACTACTACTACTACTATTACTACTACTACTACTACTACTACTACTACTACTACTACTACTTACTACTACTACTACTACTACTACTACTACTACTACTACTACTACTAATACTACTACTACTACTACTACTACTACTACTACTACTTACTACTATTACAACTACTACTACTACTACTACTACTGCTGCTGCTGCTGCTACTACTGCTACTACTGCTACTACTGCTACTGCTTCTTTTATTTTATCTACCATTACTCTTACGAATTTGAAGACTCTGACTGTTTCTACAACTTTCTTTGCAGTTACTAGGAAGTGGACAACAACGATGACAACGACGATGACACGACTACTACCACAACTATTGCAACCATGGCAACTGCAACGATTTACAACAACTACAAACCTACACAAGCACTATTAGCTGCACAGTCGTTTAGAACAGCGACATTGGCTACAACAACTACAAGGACAAAGTTGATAGACATTTTCGGGATAAGTATGGAAAAGTTGTCCAGTATACGCACGATACTTCCTGCAAAGTAGGTTCCGCAACCAGCAGGGTGCCACATGAATAGTGCCGTTTTTAGCGAGCTTCGATGCCATGATATTTCGCGGCTGGTGGCCGACATACATTCTATTTTTTGTGTGTTTGTATATTTGTCTCCCTTCTCTGTTTCAGCTCTTGGAAACATTGTTGGTGGCCAAGGCTTTACATCACAGTGATAGCTTTTGCTGTGATCAGGGTGATCAGCGCCGTGTTCTTGAAGGCCAGGATGAAAAATACCGTGCTGAAATACTTAAGGTTTTCTCTACCTTTGTCTTGAACAGCATGTGCAATGATGGTGTTGGCGGCACCTTCAGCACTTTCGGGCAAAAAATCGTGCATCGGGGATCTGGCCGCCAGATCGAAAATGTTTGCAGTGGTGATTTTTCAGTGCTTATGGGCCGAAGGTATTCATTGACTGAATGAAACCCATGTGACGACATTATCCCATACAATATCTACACAGCTGCCAACTCACTGGACGCAATGACAACGCCGTACCCATACAATAGCTACACACGTAGTTGCCGAATGTCGGCGGTAATGATGTTCGTGTACTGGACAGCCCGGCGCCTTGCCAGGATACGCTTGATGCGGCGCAAAACGATGCGGAACATCTGGTGGTGGATAGGTTACGGAAAAAAGCCGAATATGTGGAAAAGTTCCTTGGTCCAGGAATGCAGTGCACATGGTGGGGACCACACACAAATTTGGTTCTGTTTGTTTTGTTCATCTTTGTTGAACCATGCAGACAAGTTTGGAAGTGCTCGCATTTTTACAAAAAGGAAACGGCTCAAAATTCAAGAGTTCAGAATCCGGATTCGTTGGCCGCCCTGAGCAGTTCTGTTCCATTTTTCCGACCGGTGGACTGCCGGCGCCCTAAAAGGCCCCAAGTTCCGCAAGGTACCAGCATGAATATTGATGACCGCACAAAATTAGGACACCAAAACACCAGATCCAGTACTGCGGGCTTTGCCAGGCGTTTTTTTGGCACATACAGAGCTCATTGCGTTTCCAATCCAACTTCAGCCATGGCTGCAAGGTTGGAGCGCATCTTCCGTGCCATTGATGATTCCGGCGATGGAATTATCACAGAGGTGCCGGGGATGGGATGCAGCACATGTGGGGTTGCTTCGACTAAAGTTTTGCCCACTTGTGGCTGACATTCTTGACGGAGAATAGATCACCAGTCGAATGACGCCTTGCCAGTGCCTGTGCAAAATTGTGGCTTTTGGTGTGGAGCAATTGAGAAAAAACAGGGAACAAGAAGCGGCAAAAAAAAATATAATACATGAGCCCTATATACTTTGGAAAGCACGACGATGAGCCACTGTGAAAAAAATGTGACGCAGCAGGCTAAGATATCAATGGTTCGGCTTCAAGTGGTCAAAGACTGTCTGCAAAAACAAGACTTTGACTCTGACTCTTTCAATTACTCGTACATGTTGTTAAGAAAAACTGATGCATTGCTCGGCGTATACTTCTAGATCTACAGGGATCAACCGCGACATGAAAACAATTGCATTAAGTGACATGAACGCGTTTATCCATCCCTATACTTTGTGATGTTGCACTAAGTCGCCAGCATTGCTTTCTGGGACGTTTCTTTCCCGCCATCCCTGTGTTTGCTAAGCGGTGCAGGAATCCGGCCAAAGTCACATGAAGTTATTTGAGTTTTGAGGAAAGTACTGAACTTATGCAGTTACAACAAATCTCGTTTCATTTGGGTTGGTGAAAATTGCAGGAAAGTATCAAAACTTATAGGGCAAACATGTTTTGACATGAGTAAGCCTTTTTTTCTTGCAGACTGCGCGCCTTTCACGGCAACATCATGATGTTCTGAGATTCTGATCTTTCGAGCTTTTCTACGTTGGGAGGCGTGATTTGGACAGCAAAGACAATTAGACGCAAGTCTTTTCATTACTGAATTTTAACGTTCTGGTTGCGTCCGTTTTGCTGCAAGGGCAGAAATGTACAGCTGCAGTTTGCCACTGCGGCAAAGAACAAATCAAATCTCAGTCTAGGGTGCATGTATGGAGATAAAACAAAAGGGATTGCAAAAGGTGCTGGTTTTTGGACACGCACCCGTTTTCTTGGATGTCGTTGGAAACTTAGCGCAATTGTTACCTGTTCGAGGTATACCGCGCTTGCGCGAAAGGAGACGCATGTTTGACCCGTGCGTTTACACAACCTACCTTTGCCTTGCTTATTGTAAGCAAAGCTGTATAACTATACTTCCGTCTTCGGTTTCAGCATGGAAAACACGCAGAAGCGTTTCCCACATGTGGAGTAATTTACGCACACACATGCATTTGCTGTTTCCTCTCACAACCGTCATGAATATAGATAGCCTTTTACATTACGCATACGCTGTATATCGTTTCTGTTCCTGCCTCTAATCAATGCACTTATCACAGCGCAAGTTTAGATACCGCAAAACCGAAATTTGTACAAGATGCCTTGTAAGCCTATCCACCCGGTTGAACTGTACTTTGAGGTCTGGGTGGCTTGATTTCGTGCATCAGCCACATTCCGAAACCAAAGGCAGCATTCGACCCCAAGATTCACACGAAAGGCTTCAAAACGTTCATGAAACAATGATATCAATGCAACACCAAACCTTGAAGTCTGAAGCATGTATACATATATATATATAGCTTTCGTATCTCTCGGTCTCTTCCACAGAAAGTTTCAACTTCTGTGCTATTCAGTTGAAAACTTCAACATGAAATAAAGAGCTTTTATACCATAATTTGTCCCATGCAAAGTCCACATAAAAACCAAAAAAACAAGCACGCGGGTTTTACAGGAAGTTACAACTAGGGGGCTTCCTGTGCCTACGATCAATGTTTTTGTTGGCATAAGTCAATGCCAGGTTGCATCAGGAGCCATCCGCCTTCTGCATCATAGAGCACCACCCTCTGAATCATACCTCTTTTTTTGGTTTTTGTTGACCTTTCTTTGTGCGATCATCGCTTTGGGGTGCTGCCACAATGCTCGCCAGTCCATCAAATTATTGACCCTATATGTTGCATTGCAAAGTTGAGGCGAGAATGAACGAGATCCTGTCGAACGACAAGATGCTTGGTACGACTGCATGTCCGACCAGGGAATAACCCAGAATGCTGGAAGTCCATATCTGGTGGGATGTATCCTGGAGGAATTTGAAATGAGTTGGAATGGTTTGTGGCCCAACTTCATAAACATGACCAACAATTCTCCTCCGGTTACAACATTTCCTACCGCTATGCTTGCACGATTTTCAGTGACGGTCCCAGTTCCAGGACATATTTGACCAATGGGGGCCCAAGCATGTCATGTAGGTGACCCGCTATGTGTCGGCAGAGTTACACGCAAAGAAATTCTCTTGGTCCACTGATGCATGGGCCTTTAGCGGGACATCTCATGTTCTCCTCCTGAAAATTCTTATCTTTGTGGTGCTGTTTCGCTAGCTGCTTCAGAAAGACACAACTAGATTTGTTTCCTCCGTCGTTCAACAAATTTTCTTTTCCGAGCTCTAACCATTTTGTTCTTATTTGTCGATCATCTGTTCCATCTTCTTTAGAGAAATAACATTAAAGGTGCCCAAATATGTGAAAAGCAAAAGCGCTTTAATTTTCATGCTTTTGGGTCAATTACTTAGGGGTTCGTGCAAGGTTTATGGCAGGCGCAGCACTTGGAAGGTTTGCTCAAAGCTGGCAAGGACAATGTATGCTTGGTCAGCCCTGTCTTTTCATAGGTTAGTACTACATAGCTTGTGGCAGGCACAGCACTTGGTCAGAACACGTTCCTTTTGATCGACAGATTACAATAGCCCCCTGCTTCCAATAGTTGCATCCGTGCGCGAAGCAAGTGCAGCTGGGGTCAAAACCATGCAAGCCAACCTTTTAGCACGACCATGTTCCCAAGCTGTTTCATTCTGTGAGCAAACTGGTTCTGACTTACATGCTGGCATGGGGTGTCCTATGTGGCCACCTGTTGCAAAGTTCCTGCTATGTGTACTGACAGCCTTTTCGGGATTCTTGCTTCTCTGTTTGCTGGTGCTTGTTTGATGTCTTTTGTTCGCCCATAACTGCTGTGGCCTACCCAGCAGCTGCCCCCTATCCTCTGCAAAGTATATGTATGCGCACACTGCTCGAAACACGCGAAAACAGGTGACATAGCCAGAATCGCGGTATGACGTCAACTGGCTTCTAGAGGAAAAGGCTCAGGAAGTTTGAGTTTAGGGCGCTCAGCGGCCCTGTAACTGCAGAGGGCAGAGCAGTGCAGAACATGAATTCCTTTCCTGCTGAGGGCGGAGTATCCCAAAATCATTTGGCACAGTTTGGCAGCACTTCAGAATTGCGTTGGTGTGAGTCAAACTTTCTGACCCAAACACACGGATGGAATGCTAACCATGAAAATTTGTGGGTCCATTCAGATGTCTTTTAAAGCCAGGGACCCCGGAAATCACCGGTTTTATTGTTTTTTCGGTGCTCCAAAAGTAGCCCTTACTTTGATCACAGCTCTCACATGCTCTCACCCTGTATGGCCACCTGGATGGTATCATACTTGCCTTACTTTGCTAAAAATGCGGGAAAAAATTGGCTTGATTATCGTTTTGCATGGCGAACTTAGTCCCCCAGCATTTCCTCGACGCTTTGTGACGATATCAACCTGTCAAGGGATGCGCATGAAGACAGACCAAGGATCGCGGCTTATTTTCAGACCTTGGATCTGGATGTGCACGAGGCCTGGAATGTGATGGCTGGTGGTATTGATGAGTACCTGATGAGAAATATACACAAATACACAAGCCCAACGGTCCCATGCACCTTGGTTGTTGTAAGTGGGGGAGGTACACCAAAGAGACATGGGAGTACATCAGTCGCCACTTTGCTTCCCACGCCATGGTTTTTTCCGTTTCCATGCTAGTCCACGAGATCGCAAGTTATATTGATCCAATAGCTGAACGTGCGCCGCGGCTGGGGTGGGTTGGTCAATCTCACCATCCATGCGGGAAACAAATCTTAAATTGATTCAGCCGGCTTGCACGGCGCGTCCTCACCATGGTCATGGCTGCTTGCAAGGACACGAGAATCACTGCTTCTGTAGCATCGACATCTAATGCTCAAGGTTTACCGGCAACGTGCTGTGTTGCCAAGCGTCGGGGCCTTTCAATCGCTGCGCTTCAATTCCGCGACATATTTATGAAGCTTGGGGCCATTTCTCATCCAATGTACTTGTTTTGGAAGATCTGCTCGCTACGCTCGTTTCTTCAATATCTTCACGCGGGTCGAAAACAATTGGACGCCCATTGGGTCGTCACACTGTTGCAGTTTCCCATGTGGTAGAACTTGGCATGCGCGACGGGCCCGAGATGTCACGCAAATGCATGTGGTCGAAATTCTCAGGCAATTGACTGTCAAGGGACTGAGGTTTTTTGTGCCCCATCACTTTTGAGTTGTTCTTAGCGCAGGTTGGAATAAGACTTGAACTCCCCAATTGCGCACCACTGTCCAGGGTGCTGCGCTCTTCCACTTGTTGGACAACGGGGATGGCGAGGACAGGGCTACTGCTTGCATTCTAGCAAAAAAAACCCTTCAAAACTTAGGATGAACACTGCTTTGATTGGACACTACGCCAATGTCCATGAGAACGTTTGGTTGCCATAAGAAAGCCTTGAAACTAGAAACGCTTGATGCACCCAGGTTCATGTTCATTGCCACATTGCATCCTTTCTGCGGGTATGGTTCTTTCTCCCTCCATGAGCCAGCCTTCAGGTAACTTTAGACGAATTTATTGATGGAATCATGCGGTGCAAAGGGCCTGCTCGGGCAATCGACCAGGCCGGGGTCGGACTGCATTTTGGACGTGCGTGTTTTGTTTCGTAGTTTGGTTTCGTGGAAAACTGATCAGGATTAAGTAATGTGCTTGCTGGCTATTTTGGGCATGCTTGGCTAGCGATCGACCATCTTGACGGCCTTACTTCGGGGTGCCGGTGTCTGACATGACATTTTTGGTGGAAGATTCCAAAGCACAAGAATTTCGTTTAATTGAGTCGGAGTTGTGTTTAGCCTGTTTTGGGTGCGGTGCAGTAGCGAAGATGATTGTTTTCCATTGATGAACAAGACAAGCAGCGAAACATTATTGACAATTTTATATACCCGCCAAAAACCTACAAGACCATTTTTTGTACGCCTCCAAGGGGCAGTCCAGCATGCGCAAGGAAAGTGCTTCAATTTGTAGAGAACACATGTCAAAGATAATAAAAGATGGCTGAGACTGTATGCCCATTATTTTGTAGAGGTTTTGGGGTTTGTCAAACGTCAATGTATATAAACATATTTAAAATCTAAGTCTAAATCATACTTGCCTTGCCATGTTTCCCATTCTGTGGAGAAAATAGACCACAATAAATACAGATTGGCAAATTGCTTGATCAAATTGCTGCCTGCCTTGAGTGTCCTTTAAATGGTTTGAGGGATTGGTCTATGGTGGGCTCATGGGAATTGAGGGGCCGCTGGTGGTTCGGAAAGGTTGGCTCTTAACTCTAAACCAATCCTTTAGTGGAGGGGCTTCTTCTATTCAAATCATAGCATGCCAAACCCATAAAAACCAATTCACAGCACTTGAAAACTTCTTATTTGATATGAGTACGGAAGGAGCGTTGTGTGCGTGGAGGTTTCCCGTTTTTTCTCAATGTTTTTGGATGCTGTTGTGTGTTGTAAATCAGCCATTGCAAAATCAGAAACATTTGCAAAAGGGCGCCGAAGAGTTTCTTCAAAATCAGAAACATGTGGGCCCAGGGGCACTGGAGAGCTTCTACAAAATCAGGCACTTTAAGAGCCCCAACAAGAGCCTTTACGATCAAAAAAAACATGCCAAGGGCCAGCTAAACCGCTACGAGCATAGTGCCATTCAGGTTTAGGGGGTGCTTTGAGGGTCGTTGAGATGGTTTGAGGGATTGGTTTGTGGTGGGCTGTGAAGGTTCTCGCCAGTCACCAGGGGGGCATCCCCTTTTTTCACACCACCCCGTCTATACAAAACTGATTTTTGTGTATTTTTGGCTCTTTCTTGTTTCCAGGCAGCCATTGTGCTTAAATTTGTGCGCATGCCAAGCGCCACACTCTGTAGAGGATTTTGGTGCTTACAAATCTCGAAAGTGAACAAACAAGAGGGGGTTGGGTGTTTTGATTCTGTAGAATGAACTTCTCTTTAGCTCAAAAGCATGGTCTTCATTTTGTAGAAGCTTCGGAGCCCCTAAACAAGGATTGAGCCTACACAATGGGAACCCCCAACCCCTCCCCACATTTTCTGGCAGCATAATTTTATACACAAGAGTCTTCAGCTCAAACACATGAAATAGGACATAAACCCACACTCTCCCGCGCAACATCTACTGACATCAAATGTGGCAGCTGGCCAGGCGGGAAATGGAACCAAACTTGTGCGTCGAACTGTTGTTCCCCACCTGCCAGGTGAGGGTCTCTAGATTTTTATCAAAGTTGCTTCCTCCTTCCTTCCCTGCTTCCCTTCCCTGTCCTGTCCTGTCCTTTCCTTTCCTTTCGCTACTTCTTCGTTCTTTCTTCTTCCTTCTTTCTTCTTCCTTCTTTCTTCTTCCTTCTTTCTGCTTCCTTTTTTCTTTCTTCCTTCCTTCATATCTTTCTTTCTTCCTTCCTTCCTCCACCAGCCTCGGACTCCACCGTCAGCTGCAGAGCTCAGTGGGCACTGCGGGCACTGCCGAATTTCAAGTGCGAGCTCCAGATCTCAGTGGGGACAGCTGGACCTCGACCGCAAGCTTCAGATCTCAGTGGGAAGTGCCGGACCTCAGCCGCCAACACCACTGACAGCTGACATAGAGAATATCAGAATAGATGCTAGATACAATGACAGAATAGACTGTCAAATAGAATGCTACACTGAATGCCAGAACAGATGCCAGAATTAATGCCTGAAAAAAAATGATTGCCAGAGAGACTGTCAGAACATGTGTCAGATAGAATGCCACAAAGCATGTCAGAACAAATGTCAGAATAGATGCCAGATAGAACGCCAGAAAGAATGTCAGAATATATATATATATATACAAATATACATGTGTGCGTGTGTGTGTGTGTCCAATATATATATATACTGCATATATATATATATACTGCATATATATATATATATTTACTGCATATATATATATAAATATCTATCTATCTATCTATCCAGATGGTATGCAGAGTCGCTGGGCGCTCGCCAAACCCGTCGCGAGAAAGCAGACTCTCTGCACCCTCTTTTATGGGAATAGGGGCCTTCACTGGCAGGGGCCTTCATTGGCAAATTTTGAGGGGTTGAGCCATCATTCTAAAACATTCCAAAACATTCTTAAAATTCAACACCAATTAAAAATAAAAGATGGAAAAAATATAAATCAAGATGCAGCACACGAACCCGAATGCTCACACGAACCTTCTTGACACTCTTGACATGACACTCTTGGGAAGACACTCCTGGGAGACACTCTTGGAAGACTCTCTTGGGAAGAAACTCTTGGGAGACACTCTTGGCATGACACTCTTGCGAAGACACTCTTGGGAGACACTCCTGGCATGAAACTCTTGGAAGACACTCCTGGGAAGAAACTCTTGGGAAGACACTCTTGGGAGACACTCTTGACATGACACTCTTGCGAAGACACTCTTGGGAGACACTCTTGGCATGACACTCCTGATGTGACGCTCTTCGCAAGACACTGTTGAGAAGACACTCTTGGCATGACACTCTTGGGAAACACTCTTGGCATGACTGTCTTGGGAAGACACTCTTGGGAAGACACTCTACAATTGGATGGAACATGTTGAAATGTCACAAATGCCACGCCTGCCACACAAAACAACGTTTCGACGCGTATTTGAAACGTCCAAAACATCATCACTTTTGCAGCTTCCCCCATAGACAACGACGTTTCGACATCACCTGTCAGAAAATGCCACGCCTGCCACACAATTTGCACGTTCTCACTCCTGGACGCAGCCCTGACACTGCGATTTGCCAAAAACACGCAACACGACACGTCCAAAGTATTGCGCCTGCTAGGAAAAATGACGAGGAAGGTCTCCAAAGTGCTGCGGCTGCCATGAAAAATGCAACTCAACTTTTGCAAACGATGCAAAAGTATTGCGCGTGCCACACAAAACGATTTTCGACACGTCATGAAACACGTTGGAATGTCACGAAGTGCCACGCCTGCCACGCGAAATGACGTTTCGACACATCGAAAACGTCCAAAAATGACAACCTTTGCAGCTTCCCCCATAGACACGGCCATAGCGACCTCACGCGCACACTTGCGAACGGTTGCGGACGGTTGCGGACGGTTGCGGACGGTTGCGCAACGCCTGGCGAACACACCCTCAAACCCCAGACCCCCAGAGTGAAACGGGAACCTTTGCTACGCATTCAGGGAAAAAAAACTAGACGACGGATGGCACGAGAGCGAAGAGAGGTATAGTGAAATATGTAAGTGAGAAGATGGTATAGCATGAAACATAGAGAGAGAGAGATATATATATATATATATATGAAGATATCTCAAAGAAAAAAGATGTGAATGTATAAGGTGCAATTAAAAAGATATTGAAGATGTGAAGAGGTGAGGATGTGAAGAGATGAAGATGTGAGGATGTGAAGNNNTGAAGAGATGAAGATGTGAGGATGTGAAGATTTGAAGATATGAAGATGTGAAGAGGTGAGCATGTGAAGATGTGAAGATGTGAAGATGTGAGGATGTGAGGATGTGAAGATGTGAGTATGTGAGGATGTATGGCAGACCCCCACTTTAAGAAGAACCCTTCGCTCAGACGNGAGGATGTGAGGATGTGAAGATGTGAGTATGTGAGGATGTATGGCAGACCCCCACTTTAAGAAGAACCCTTCGCTCAGACGCTCTCGGGAAAAACCAAACAATTCTAGTTTCGTTTGTTTCGTTTAATGTCTCGTTCGTATTGTTTGACAATTACATTCATTACTCTGACTGTCAATGTCTAGTTTCGTTTGTTTCATTTGACAAACACATTCATTGCTTCCAGTGTTTGCACGGCTGACAGTGGATGCTTGTCCAGATCTTTTATAGAACTGGATACACGCTGACCTGAAACCTGTGCCTTAGTGACCTGCGCAACCTCCTGCGAGAACCACAAATGTTTCCAGTTTGTAATGAAAACTGATCATTTCACTCGGTAACCATGTGTCAGTGGATAGCCATGATGCACTCGGAAAAGAACAACAAGCACGACAGCTTCGTCCTCATGATCAAAATTATCCTCATCCTCAAATTCATCCTCATCTTCATCCTCATCCTCATGATCAAAATCATCCTCATCCTCAACTTCATCCTCATCTTCATCCTCATCCTCATCCTCATCCTCATGATCAGAATCATCTTCATCCTCATGATCAAAATCATCCTCATCCTCAACTTCATCCTCGCCTTCATATTCATCCTCATCCTCATCCTCATTCTCATCGTCACCGCACAGTTGAAATCGCAATTTTACCTCGGTTTTTGACGATCGAACCTCGTTTCGTGCGGGAAGGGTTCATCCAGCACACTTGAAATCGCAATTTTACTTCATTTTTGGACGATCGAACCTCGTTTCGTGCGTAAGGGGTGCCGCGGACGCCTTGAAATCGCAATTTTACCCCAGTTTTTGACGATCGAACCTCGTTTCGTGCGTGAATGGTTCATCACACTTGAAATCGCAATTTTACTCAGTTTTTGACGATCGAACCTCGTTTCGTGCGTAAGGGTTGCCGCGGACACCTTGAAATCGCAATTTTGCCATATTTTGCCCAGTTTTTGACGATCGAACCTCGTTTCGTGCGTGAAGGGTTCATCCGGCACAGTTGAAATCGCAATTTTACTAAGTTTTTGACGATCGAACCTCGTTTCGTGGGTAAAGGTTGCCGCGGACGCCTTGAAATCTTTTTGACGATCGAACCTCGTTTCCTGCGTAAGGGGTGCCGGACACCTTGAAATCGCAATTTTACCTAGTTTTTGACGATCGAACCTCGTTTCGTGCGTTAGGGTTGCCGCAGACACCTTGAAATCGCAATTTTACCCCAGTTTTTGACGATCGAACCTCGTTTCGTGCGAGAGGGTTGACGTTTCGTGACGGCTCGTCGGCACTGCCCGCGGCCTAAAGAGAGAAAGAAGAANTTTTGACGATCGAACCTCGTTTCGTGCGAGAGGGTTGACGTTTCGTGACGGCTCGTCGGCACTGCCCGCGGCCTAAAGAGAGAAAGAAGAAGAAGGAGAAAGTGAAAGGAGAGAGAGAGAGAGAGAGGAGAGAGAGAGAGAGAGCGAGTGAGAGGGGGAGAGAAAGGGAGAGAGAGGGAGAGAGAGACTGTGAAGATGTGAAGATGTGAAGATGTGAAGATGTGAAGATGTGAGGATGTGAAGATGTGAGGATGTGAAGATGTGAAGATGTCAAGATGTGAAGATGTGAGGATGTGAAGATGTGAGGATGTGAAGATGTGAAGATGTCAAGATGTGAAGATGTGAGGATGTGAAGATGTGAAGATTTGAAGATGTCAAGGTGTGAGGATGTGAAGATGTGAAGATGTGAGGATGTAGATGTGAAGATGTGAAGATGTGAAGATGTCAAGATATGCAGATCCAACTTTTAGAAGAACCCTTCGCTCAGACGCTCTCGGGAATTAGAAGAAAAATCCAAACAAATTTCAAAAACTACAAAAAATGAACAAACAAAAACTAATTTTCTTGAATTTTCAACAGCTTGGGCGGCTGTCCCAATAAGAGTCCCTCTGATGAGGATCCCAGGGGTGATAAATAAGGATCTGTGGAGTAAAGTATCTGAAGCTGCGGGAAGGAAGTTTCGACGCATTTCAATTCATGTTCACGCATGTCCAGTTTCAGTTTGCCATATGTTGCATTGGTTTGCCAGCACGGGCCATGGGTTTGATTTTCGACATGTTCAATTCCTACCCCGTGTCCGCAGATGCTTGGGTTCACCCACCTGCCACGGAGGTTGCGATGCATGCAGACCTCAAACAGTTGGAACTTTGGCACAAGTGGGATTGTTTCAGTGATGTTCCGAATTTGTCAAAAAAAGTGTTTTGATATTTGAAAACTGTTTCGCAATGGGACCTTGAATTTGGTAAATTGTATACTGCGAAAAAAATGGCGCTCTTCAATCAGGAGTGCCGGTTAAAAAAACGAATGTGAGCGTGATATATATATATATATATAAAATATATATTTATATTTATTCTTAATATATTTTTGTTTCTCCATTTGTCATGGCATTTAACATTGAAAACGAAAACGGGCGGAACCCACATGTGTTCCTTAACATGGTTTTAAGGTCGCGGTTGAACATCGGTTAAACAAATCAGGAAACGATTTCATGAAAAAAACAATGGGCGGACCTCAACTTTTCTATGTTCTTGTTTTTTTCCAAACATATACACTGCATGTGTGTTTTTGATTTGCATACGGATTCAAACAAAATAATTTGCGATTATCAAAGGTTGCAATGTGTGAGAAACCCATCTCGCCCGAACAAAATTCGTTGAATTTTGAAAAGCAACATGGAACTGCAGAAAAAACATCAATTTGTTCTTTGATTAACCAAAATTCAAGTCTATGGTTTCATGGTAGTTTTCGGCACAAGGCAATTCAAAACCCCTCAGACATGTACATGTAGTATCATGTAGTTATGTATTTGTTTTTGACGTTGTTGAGCATGCCATTGATACGTCTATTTAACTATCTACAGTGTTTTCATGTTTGTGCGCACTGAGGATCTCAAACTTGCCAGACTGGCCAGGCATTTGAAAGATTCGGTTTCTCGGCAGAAATGCAACCTGCAGGCAATGCTAAAAAACAATAGGGGTCAAAATGAAATGCCAAAATGTGAGGGCCCAGAGAACCAGAGTGACTATATTCAGTCTAGATATAGGAAAGCAACCCAGTTTGAGAATCCAGCTTGGAGAATCCAACTCGGACTTTGGGATGCAAAACCAGGTCCACGAAACTCTACTTGGAACCCAAGGGACATCTATGAATGATGCACAATCCCACAATGATGGACCTAAGAGATCGGAATAATTTTAGATTGATCAGCAACAAACCCCACTAGTTGTCCTTTGGCAGTTTAACTAACCTGGATGCGGAAGATCCCCATTACATAAGTTTCATGCACATTTGTTTTAGTTTCATGCACATTTATGTTTCATCATTTGTAGATGTACATGTTGCTTGGTAAAAGGAATGGGGATTTCCCAGCTCCTTCAATGAGTACTGCATCAGTGGACAGGTCAAGGCACCCCCAAGATGAGTATGGCAAACATGTCTGGTCTGATTTGTTTTCTATTTGTGCCCTTTCTTGAGCCATGCGGACCCTTTGGCGCCCAGGATGTGATCAAATGCAAAAGCCTCAGCAGCAAGGAGCGGAGAATCTTGGCAAGATCAACCAAGATCTGGGAACCAAGGCCTTGGCAATCCACCAAGTCTTGAAAATTTGCAGCACATCGGCCATTTTGAGGAAAGTATAGCAAAAATGCTGACCAAATTGGGGATTACATCAACCAATCCGAGTTTGATCAACACCGATCACCTGGAAAGCGACTTCTCTAGATCTTGGCGTGACCACATTTTATTTGCTGTCCAGTGATTTGTGAATGTGTGATTTTAGATAGACCCTTTTTGGGAGTAGATACTTAGATTTTCCTCCATTTCCGAGCAATGAGGCACATGCGTTCAATTTCGACCTCATACAACCTTTCATGATTAAGTTCGCAACGTCGCAGCTTGAAAATCCCTAGACCAACAAAAAAGTTGTCATTTTTACCGAAAATTCTATGAGAAAAAAAAAAGATACATTGCAGTAGAATGCGATCATATGCGATTAGATTATGGCTGAAAGTCGCCCACTGAAGTGGCAGTCCCGGGGCAGTGACTGCACGGCCTCCTGTTAACGTATCTTTGTGGAGCTCCTTGACCCTCTAAATTCAAAAATGAGGTCAAGATAATGCCAACACTTTCAGGTGAGAGACATCTATTTGCGCAGTGTAATGTGTTTTTCAATCAATAGTTAATTTGTTTGGCATTTGGCAGTGCCGTCATGCCAGCACACCTGCTGCAAAAGAATGGTTCTGTTGGCGTCAATCGCACTTTCAAAAATAAAGCTGCAAAGAATCATCCTTGTCATCTTTTTACAACTGTAGGTGATTGATTATAGTTGGTTAATGCTGGATGCAGTTTTATTTTCATGCGCGTGGTTCAGGCTCCATACAGATGTGGGTACAAATCCCTTTTCAGTAACGTGAGTTTCAGCCAGTTAAAGGGCACTTGAAGAGGCAAACAAGAAAAACAACATGCCTAAGACTAAACCCCTTGCGTACCATCCACCAGCAAACATAGACCCCTGGAACCGTAGACTTCCAACCCCATTTGGCAAGGTCTTTGGTAGTATCAACCATGGCAACTGCTGGATCAAAATTGGATTGTCTCAAACTTCCAAGACAAAACACAGATGCAAAAGGGTTTCACAGACTTCATCAGCAGTATCACAGACCTTTGAATAAACCCATGTAGTATATACACCCTACGGATCCAAGTACTTCCTGAGAAGGTATTCTACCCCCAAATCAAAGCCTAAATATTTCCTCAGAAGGTACTTGGATGCACAGGGGTCGATGTAATCTAGGTAAATATGGTAAATATCCCGATCAACTATGGATGATTTGCCGTATGCAGGACACATCCCCAAAGGTTCCCGGAATTGAAAGGAAGAATTGCCTGACACCCTATGTTTGGCAACATCCATGGTTTTTTTGCAGACTTCCCCTACCGTGCAAATAGCTTGCGGAAAGCTTCGCCGGGAGGGAGCGAGACAGCATGGTGGACGGATAGGAAACCGTGCAAATAGCTTGCGGATAGCTTCGCCGGGGGAGCGAGACAGCATGCTGGACGGAGAGGAAACAGTGCAAATAGCTTGCGGAAAGCTTCGCTGGGAGGGAGCGACACAGCATGTTGGACGGAGAGGAAACCGTGGAAATAGCTTGCGGAAAGCTTTGCTGGGAGAGAGAGCGAGACAGCATGCTGGACAGATAGAAAACCGTGCAAATAGCTTGCGGAGAGCTGCGCCGGGAGGGAGCGAGACAGCATTCAAGCCGTGGAAATGGCTTGTGGAGAGCTCAATGCAGAGCTGTTGGCGCGGCTTTTTCAGAGCTGTTGTCAACGTTTTTTCAGGACAAATGATGTCATTGCGATTGTCCGGAAAAAAATGTGGACCCAAGACTGGTCAAACGGTCCCAAGACCGGTCAAACGGTTTCCAAAGGCTGAAAAATGGGACATGCACGGCAAAGCGTTTGTTGCTGCAGGGGATTTCGCTTTGCATAAAACCATGTAAAAAGTTGTGGGAAGAGGTTAATGCAGAGCTGTTGGCACAAGTTCTTCGGGACAAATTGCAGCAATGCGATTGTCCTGAAACATTGTGTGCCCAAGATTGGTCCAACGGTGTTCAAATGCTGGGCAATGGGACATGCACGGGCGAAAATTTGTTGATTGGACGGGTTTTCAACGAGACATAAGCCGTGGAAATGGCTTGGGGAGAGTTCAATGCAGAGCTGCTGGTACGGGTTTTGAGGACAAGTGTCATCATTGCGATTGTCCTGAAAAATTGCAGACCCACGCAAGACTGGTCAAAGACCGGTCAAACAGTTTCCAAAGGCTGAAAAATGGGACATGCACGGCAAAGCGTTTGTTGCTGCAGGGGATTTTGTTTTGCATAAAACCATGTAAAAAGTCGTGGGAAGAGGTTAATGCAGAGCTGTTGGCACAAGTTTTTCGGGACAAAATTTTCAGCGATGCGATTGGCCCGAAACAGTGTGTGCCCAAGATTGGTCCAAAGGTGTTAATGCTGGGCAATGCGGGTGTGCCCACGTTCATGTTTGTTTTTTTACAAGCAACTTGAATGCGGATACAACCACAAATAGATTCATGTTTTTTCTTGGTGACTTTTACCAGCTTGCAAGGCGCCCTCCCTTGCTTAGTTGCTTTATTACTAGGCAAATTTTGATTTTTGAGTTTTACAAACAAACTTGTAATTGTCACTACAGGGCCGTCTGCATTGCTGCAGCCGGACCCAGGACGTGAGCGTGAGAAGGAAGCTCGCAACAGCGTCGGTGGACGTTCTGCTCACCTTCGGGCGTTCAGGCGTTGATGGGTTTGCCCAAAACTAGGGTGCCCCGGTGCCCCAAATTTATCATTCTATTGGAAACATGATAATGTGTTGGAATTCCGAGTCCTGCATTTTCAGGCAAATCTTTACGACCCAAGATCCCATCTAACCCACAATGACTGCTCACCTTTCTACAGATTTCTGATGGTACCTGATTCGGACATGGTATCCTATACTCAGAACCTGATTAATTATAACAAAATTTGTACTGAACCTGTAGTTTTTGCTTCATTGACTTCGCTAGGGTCACTGAACACATGTTTGGGGATGGTGAAGCGATGATCCTCCTACCCAGAAAAGTTGCCAGCGGCAGCAGACGAATTGAACAGGTCTCCCAGTATTATCCCATTTTACCGCTCAGGGGATTTCAGCCTTAAACTCTGACAATTAGCGCCTACCGCAAAAGCAATGATGATGTCGTAGATTTTCACACATAACATATACATATATATATATATATAAATTCTTAGTTGTAACTAGTCTGAGTGAACAGTAAAAAATATCTAGATATATTAGATTTGCAGTATCTGTTGTCTGTTTTTTGATTCTGCAACTTACTTTCAAGCTACGCGTCTCTTGTCCAAACTAGAAATCACGGTTGAATGGGCACGTTCTGCAAAAAAGGATAGGACCCAAACCCCCGGTCATCCGACACGGCAGGCCTGATGTGACCACTGAACCAAGACCACCGCGAAAATGAGATAAAATGAGCCTGTCCCCAGAAGCCGTCGTGCAACGAAAGCAATGACCACCTCGTTCGAACCTTGTGTTGAGAAATGCATGTATTGGGTTTGACGACCCAATGTGTGGTGCATTTTTGCCATCCTTGAGCAGACAAATGGAAGAACCAAACGGGTTTATCTATTTAACTTTTTCACTTCAGGTCAACAAAGTGTTTCATTTTAATACCCTTTGTAGAAATGTTCAAACGACCTTGGGCCAGAATCAAGGGTTCGCTGGTGCTTTGGTTGATCCTCGAAATCTTGGTTGCGGCTTGTTGCAGTCGATATCCTCAACATGGTGTAGGTTCTTCATGAATGGGGTACAGTTGTGTTTGTATCTACTGCATATCGAGATCAGATGTGGATGCAAAAAAAGTCTTGCCTCATCTCATCCGTTGCGGACGGGCAATTCCTTTCGAATCTGTGAAGCATCTCCAGATTCCCGAGGATGTGAAGTGCATCGATCTGCAGCATGATTTGATCTTCAACTTGTATGGAGAGGATGATGACAAACCAATGGATTTTGAGGTCCCCGATTTCCACACAAACCCATAATGTTTGCCATTTCTGAATTGACTTGAATCCATTCAAACGGATCAGTCAGGTAACCGACCGGGAACCCCACCTGGCTCATTGTAAATATATACATATTCATAGGTGATTAGAAATCCCACATATTTTTGACAATAGGATTTTTTTTCCATAGTTTTGGCCTTGCAAGATCCCATACTATGTTGTTGGTTTGTCGTCTTGAACATTGGGTTTCCGAACCAACTATGTGAGGGAAACCTGGGAGGGTCACCAAGTAGCCTGTTTTTTTCTTTCAATCTTCAAGCTCTTCTGTTAAGTGCTAAGTAAAAGTGGGTCAAAAGATCAACATCAGGCGATGAAGTACCAATTCACCAATTCTCATTGTGGCAATGCCCGCAGAATCTTCGAGAAAATGGCAGGTGATCTACACATTGAGATAGGTACAGAAGGACTCAAGTGGAGTACCAGAAGCTCTACCATGTTCATGGCTTCGATCTGCTTCGGTTGTCCTTCACATCCTGAGTCCCCGAGATTCATCCCTTAAAGGGAGCGATGTTGGGTCCGCGCGGGGCTTGGAAGGGTGAGACGGAACATCCGTGGGATCAGACAAAAATCTGTGATTTTCCACAGATTTTGTCTGAAAATCGGATTCCCAAAGATACAGTGGTTTATCCTCAGTTTATGTCTTAAGCTATTGGAAATTGCCGTCTTGGGGATAGGCGATGCGAAACCTCATTTGCAGATATTTGCAGACTTTTGAAAAAACTGTGTTCACAATGCCGTGACAGACAGATTTGTCATGATGTGTTGATTTGCTGCTTTATAGACTGGAGCTGCATTCTGCGTTAATACCCATAGGTTTTTCTTGCGATCTTTGAAGCTGAGGAAAACACGATTCAAGTCATGAACAAAGAGTGGAGATGTAGGAATGCAATATAATGCATTCTGAGAAAGGTTGATCGTCTTTTGCAGAGAATCATTGACTCTTTTCAGCACACTAAGATTACCGTTATAATGAACATGATCTCAAGCACGTCAATGTCTCTATTCTGCAAATGGGCACCCCTAAATCCATGGATTAATCAGTATTTTCCTCCTGCAAACGCTATTCAGGGAGGTATACAACATTTTCAGGGACACCCATTGTTTTTTTTGCTTCACTGCAACAGCTGTGTATGCCTGGTGCTACTGCTTGGCACCTTGATTCTGATGCAAACAACACAACTGCAAGATGTGGTGGATGTCAAGCATTCATGTGATTGTTTTACTTCAAACACACATATAATTACATATTTGCATCTAACTATATTTCATATATTATTATTTACTTATTTGCATGTATATAGTCATATATGTATGTACATATGTATGTGAATATGTATGTATATATATATATATATGTATATATATATATGTGTGTTTTTGGTACATCATTTTATATACATATTCCATATATATATATATATCCATGTGTATAAGTATATAATATAGACAAAGATTCGCATGTATATATAAATATATGTTCAGGGATATACGGTCCAAACGGTTGTGGTCAAATTCCCTTTCTTGCCTAACAGTTCCAGCGTGCAGTTTCCCAAGACCTCGCAGCCAGTGCGGCGCGTGAGCTCTGGATTACCGGGGTTCACTTTGGTGTGTTGGCTTTGTCAGTTCAAGGCATGACTACATGTTAGCTGATGGTTAATTGCAGGGGGCGTTTATCAAAATTTGGTGCAAGGAGGATTTGTTATCTTCAAACTAAACCGTTCCAAGGAAAAACATGATGAACATTCATCAGAACGGCTTTGGAGTTGGGGTACCCTATTTTCTGACAAATCCAATTTAAGATTATAGATGTTTATATGCATCTACATATATGGTGCAGTAGATTTGTTGGCCAGCTACTTTTGCTATCTTCAACTGTCATTTACCCTGAAAACCTCTCATCCCACAAAAAAAGTAGTCTTCCAATGTCAGTTGGAGGGAGAGTATATGAACGGGGAGTTCAGACCTTTGGGTCCCGGCTGGGGAAGGTGGATCTTTAGGGAAAGTTTTTGGGGGTTTAATGGGGATGGATGCCGTGAGCTGGTTTTGACACTTGAACTATGGAAATGCAAGGAAACCTATCTATTGGGCTAAAAAGTTGGAAATGACTGAAACTGCAGTCAAGAACTTGTTGAATAGCAGCACATTCACTTTGCAACAGGACAAGTTTAAACCACATTCATTTCTCATGGACAGAAGAGTTCCGCTGACTGATGCTGGCTGCGTATCAGCGCACGCTGTGGTGGCACCACCGTTCGGCAGCTGCCATTATTTTTGAGGTGCCAGTCAACCTGCAAGATGATCGCCCCTCTTTGGGTTTTCTCCAAAGAAATCCCACAAGACTGAAATCGTTTTTCTAGGATCTGTAATCCTCATGTTGTTTCCTTATGTTTCCAATGGTTTTCCTATGGCTTCCTTATGTTTCCATTGTCCTAAGCTGTAAAAGACACACAGTTTGCTTTCCGTGATTCAAAAAAAATCAAGGGATGGGACGATGATGTGCCGACTGCATGGCTCGCCATGCTGGCATGGCTGCCGACGCGGCCGGCGCAAAAGGTCATGGGATCCTGGGCCGTAAGCTTCGACTTGGGGTGTTTTTTTTCAAAATCTTTAGCAAATCAATCATTAATAATGGCTATTTTCGGCTATATAGTAGTGGTGATAATGACTATACAGTAGTAGTGGTGATTAATGGTGATTAACAATGACTATCAACTTTGGTTAATAATGGCTGTATAGTAGTGGTGATTGATGTTGATTAATGGTGATTAATGGAATGGGGTTTTCTTAAAACCGGAGATCCCTAAGTCACCATGGTCATTTTAATCTTAAGTCATGGTCTCGTGACTTGGATGATGCAAGGGGGTACCCCCATTGACTTAGGAAACCACCACTTTGGGGATGTTTTGACTTGGGGATGGTTGAATTTCAATCGATTTCTGGTTGGGCATGTTTAACATTTATAAACCAACGAGACCGGAATTGTTCATTTGCTTTGCTTTGAATCTCTGGAAGAACAGCAGCGGTTCTTATTGTAACTGTTTTGTTTATTTTGTTACATTCGAATGTTAGCAACTGCGACATGATCCATGTGAAACAAGCAGCTGTTTGCTAACCGTGGATTTGAATGGATTTGATATGATATAATTTCCAGGATCATCCAAGTGGACGTCAGGTTCCCCGTGATGAACGTTGGGGGTTTGTGTGGACATCTTGGAGTTTGACAAATAAGGACTGGCTTTGCGTTTTGGACTCTACAGTTTTGGACTGATGATAGAATTCCATCATTATCCGGGTGAGCTAGTCGTTTGACATGAAGAATATCCATCATCCCCACCTCCTTAGCTACGTTCTTCAGGGATGGCAGCGGAGAACTTCCATTGACAAATTATGTATCTGCCAGAATGAATTGGGAATGTTGTGTTGCCGTTTTATTTCCCGGATTGAAAGTTATTCTTAAAAACTGGAATCTGGACATTCATGTTCAGCTTCTAAATCTGGAAATCCTGGAGAATGGAGGGAAGAACAGAAAGTATTGCAATCTCTGTTTTTCATCTTCAACAAAAGCGGCAAGATTTGCCACGCAGTCAAACTGGTGATTTCACCCATTTTACATAAATGGAGCATGGGTTGGTCAATCTGGATAATGTAATTTTCCGGGTGGATGACACTGAACATTCATTTATCATTGCTTTTGGGCTGTGACCAATTCACTTCTTACCAGGAACCTCAGGCTTAGTGCCAGGTTCCACTTTGCCAGGTGCTTCGAGTGTCCTTGGGCAAAGACATGCTGCTGGGCAGCCACTGCATTGTACCCCTGCATGCCTGCGCCATGCTGTGGACATTCAGCCACTAAACCAACTTCAGACAGAGGGAAACTTCCTGAGATTCTAGTTGGAAGATTATCTTCCAAGACGTGTTTGTGGGCTATGGCTATTGCCGGGGTGTGCAAGCCACAAAATGCGCGATGAGCCAACTTAGCCAACATGGGCTTTGTAGCAAAGGGGAACCCCGGCTCTCAGAGGCGTCCACTCAACAAGACTGGAAGTCCACCTGAGTCAAGCTGCGATTATTTTCAGATTTGGCCACCAAGACCAGAACCCCTCTTTTGACTATTCTTCCTCCATGTTAATCCCTTTATCAGTCATACTGCCTGTGTATATATTATACACCTATATAATCATATCTATGTACATATATATATATATATGTATACATGTAATGGTATACATAGATTCATATATATCCTCAGCTACCATGACGCTGAGACAGGTACTGGTGCATCATTATTTGGATCGATTTCTGCACTCCTGTCCCTCCAAGCTCTTTGACCTTCCCAGAGAGGTGCCAAGTGCGGATCATGGTACCCTTCTGACACCGGAAAATTCCCAAAAGAGACGCTTTCAATCCTCATAACTGAAGGGGATTATCAACCAAAGTCTGGTTGATTTGGGTTCCAATGCAGTTGCTTATATAGAGATCTCACATACTTGTAGAAGATATACAACAGGGGGAGTTCCCGCGATGTTCGATGAAATCCCAACGTGCCTCCTAGATGTACAAGTTGTATGTTGGTTCTCGAGTTCACACCCTGCACACCTTGAGGTGGCCAAAAGCCGAAGACAGAGACAAGCGCGGTTGAAGCGCAATTGAGTTGAAAAAAGCGGGGGGAGGTCCAGAGGGAGAACTTTCAAGGCCGACGCAGTTGCCCAGACAACAACTGCTGCACCGAAGCCGGGTGTTTTTTTTTATCTTTTCTCCACACCTTGTATCATGGCTTTCAGACCTTGAGATACCTTGAGTTCTTCCAAGTTATGAAGAATACCACTACCAGATCATTCTTATGTGAATTCACATCCACATCCCAACTCCATGGCCTTGTATTCGGTGATATTCTGTGTCTCCTTTGGAGTTTCAGGATTGCGTGATTGATCAGACCCACCTTCTCTTTCAATGGAGTTCTTTCCAGGGAGAAAATGGGACATCAGATGGTATCAGTGACAAACGATGATCCATTTCTCTTTCAATGGTCTGGGTTCCTGGTCGGATGTTTTTTTCTTGCAGTCCCATTGATGGCCACGGGCCAGCTGATAATTTGCCATTAAGTGGGTGGATTTGAAAAGCCAGCAGAGAGATATACCTTGGCCCTCAGCCGTAGAAATGGGTCAAGATACCAAGATGTTGGCTTAAATATGCTTAAATTAAAACAAAGATCAAAAGTCAGAGCCAGTGGTGGGAGTACCACATTACAAGGGAATCTTATGGTCATTTTTTTGAGGATGGCTTAAACTTATCACCTTGTCCAGTCTGTGGCGATTTGAGAGTGTGAAGATAACTGCCTTTTTGTGGTTCGATATGGTGACCCAACGCCTTGAGCCATCTGTCGTATTATTTTGTTGGTTGAAAAAACAAATTCCATCCCCACTGGTTGGTGGTTGTTCTCCATATACCCATTGATCCCACTATATCATCACTACAGCATATACATGTAAATACCTTGGATTCTACTCTCCCAACGTGTTATTTGAATTGTTTTTTGTTTATCCAGTGTCATAATCCTGAGTTTATCTGATTTTTACTGAGGTCTTCAATGTGGCCTTCCACCCCATTCTGCCCAGCATCATTTGTTCCGGGAGCGATGATCGCGCCTGGGAACCCAGGGGCGACACCTGGACGGCGCGAAGTTCCAAAAGAATAGTAGTGAAATAGATGATTGGGTAATATATCAAGATATATATATATATATATATAGTTATATATACATATCTAGAGAAGCAGAACTTATGATATTGTGTATATACATGTACATGTATGTATAAATGATGTGTGTATGTATATAACACATACATGTCATACACAACCAAGCCCCCCCTAGCCCCCCTTCCCCTCCCAGAAAACGAATTAGAGCCCAAATAAGGCTTTAATAAGGCCTTAATAGGCCCTTATTCACGGCAAAAAAAATAGACCCAAATTAAGACCAAATTAGTCTAATTCAGTCTTAATTTGGGTGACTTTTGCCGTTTTCATGTATTCCAGATTCTTTGGGTGAAGATCTTTGATTTGGTCCTATTGGGGCCACTTCTTCCAATGTAATCCCTTTGTTTTAGATGCATTTCATTAAGTGGATGGATGTGAATTTCTAGATTTCTGGACTTTTGCTGTTGTTTTGCACCACCTTGCCTTTAATTTTGCCTTAATTTGGTCTTAATTTTTGGAAGTTGTATTCTTGTGTTATTTTGCTGCTGTTTTGCACTAATTTGGCCTTAACTCTGCCTTAACTCTGCCTTAATTTGGTCTTAATTTTGGACGTTGTGTTTTTGTGCTATTTTGCTGCTGTTTTGCATGTCTTTTTGTCTCGTCTGTTGAGGTACTGAAGGTGCAGGAGCCGCGCGGTTGGCAATTGCCTTGCGTATCTACCAGTGCCAGAGGCCTACAAGCCGTTCCGCTTGCGTGTGAGTAGCAACCACCCGCGTTGTTGCAACAACTGCCCGGCTGGGCCGTATGACCGTTGATGATGGCTGGCAGAAGTGAAAGAATGATTACTTACAGTTGTTGTGGCCTGCTCTGCTTGCCAGTTGCCCGCTCCTTTCCACAGATTGATCTTGCAGTTCACGAGTGAGTACCTGCTGCTATTGTCCAACAAGCATTTCCTCACCTCAACCGCCTGGCTATGGTTAAGCCGAGCAGGCAGCGTGCAGCAACATTGCGCTATTTACGGTCTGTTAAATTTATCACACCCCTTGCGCTACCGTTTTTGCTGCACAAGCACCATCGCTGGCGCCAAGGGTCAGAGGCCTGCTGCTCAGAAAAACTAGCATTTGTACCTGTAAGGATGTAAGTTTCTTACGCCCTTTGCACTGCCGTTTTTGCTGCACAGGCACCATCTTCAGCGCCAAACGTCAGAGGCCTGCCGCCAAGAAAAAGTAGCATTTGTACCTGTAAGGATGTAAGTTTCTTACACCCTAATCGCTATGTTTTTTGCTGCCAAACCACCATTGCTTGCCAAACCACCATTGCTGGTGCGCCAAGGGCCAGAGGCCTGCCGCCCAGAAAAAGTAGCATTTGTACCTGTAAGGATGTAAGTTTCTTACGCTCTTTGCACTGCCGTTTTTGCTGCACAGGCACCATCGCTGGCGCCAAGGGTCAGAGCCAAGAAAAAGTAGCATTTGTAGCTGCAAGGATGTAAGTTTCTTACGCCCTTTGCACTGCCGTTTTTGCTGCACAGGCACCATCGCTGGCGCCAAGGGCCAGAGGTCTGCCACCCAGAAAAAGTAGCATTTGTACCTGTAAGGATGTAAGTTTCTTACGCCCTTTGCACTGCCGTTTTTCCTGCACAGGCACCATCGCTGGTGCCAAGGGCCAGAAGAGGCCTGCCGCCAAGAAAAAGTAGCATTTGTACCTGTAAGGATGTAAGTTTCTTACACCCTAATCGCTATGTTTTTTGCTGCCAAACCACCATTGCT
>BGPT01000601.1:9415-33326 GCA_003297045.1 Symbiodinium sp. clade C Y103 | reverse complement strand
TAGCATTTGTACCTGTAAGGATGTAAGTTTCTTACGCCCTTTGCACTGCCGTTTTTGCTGCACAGGCACCATCGCTGGCGCCAAGGGCCAGAGGCCTGCTGCCCAGAAAAACTAGCATTTGTACCTGTAAGGATGTAAGTTTCTTACGCCCTTTGCACTGCCGTTTTTCCTGCACAGGCACCATCGCTGGCGCCAAGGGCCAGAAGAGGCCTGCCGCCAAGAAAAAGTAGCATTTGTACCTGTAAGGATGTAAGTTTCTTACGCCCTTTGCACTGCCGTTTTTGCTGCACAGGCACCATCGCTGGCGCCATACAGCCTGTGCCACAGAGTGTCTGACAATTGTACAGTATTTTCACCTCTTTTGGGGTGTTGCGAGATTGCAACACCTTAAAGCTTGTGCAAAGTACAGCCCGTTTGCTTTTTGTTCCTGAGGAGATAGGCTTGGCATGCCTTCTTACTGCTAAAAATACTAAAAATGTGAGGATAATATTCTCAAACGAGATTGTGTGTGCTCAAGCCATAGACGGCAACAGAACTAGCAGCAGGACCATGGTCGCTGTAGTTGCCGCTGCTCTCATGCTGGCTTCCATTGTCCTCGTGGCATTGATGACGTGGCTTGTGGTTCTCTTGCAGATTGTCATGACGATTCTTCGTTGCTTACATGGGCAAGACTGTACGCCCTTGGCCAAACAAATGCTCATTGCTGATATGCCGAGCCCTGAGGCTACAACAGTGGCAGGCAAGGCTTTAGCAGTGCACACGCATCAGTTGCGTTGCATGGGCTACCCCGAACCAGCCCCGCGGCAGCATGTGTCGGACATGCAATTGCCAAGGGGCTTGGCGGAGGCAGCGGCAATGATTGTGGTGGGGTCGCCTGCTAACCACGATCCCCACAATCAGGGGAATCGCAGTCCAACAATGTTGTCTTCAAAACCGAAGTCTTTAGCAGCCTCGGCTGGCATACTAGGAGAGACTGCCTTGTCTGCATGACTTTCTCCAAAAGTGCCTGTGGGGCGATGCAGTGGTGGACGCCTGCAGCTGAAGACAATGACTGCCGTAAGCTGCTGGTGTGCTCAGCCTGGTTCGCAAGCTACAGGCCTCGGCTCGGCTTGGCTGACACACTTGAAGCCTTAGGCAGTGGCTTTGAAAAGAAGCAGACAGCCCAAGAAGAAGATGAGGACAAGGAGTATGAGGAGGACACCATGGTTGCGCTTTGGTTGCCGCCTCACGCAATGCAATGTCTGCAATGGAAGGGCAAAAATCTGGACCTTGCAGCTACGGTTGGGCGGGATGAGCCGTTGGCCAAACAAGAAGCTCTTGACGTTGGGTGCTTATACCTGCGAACTTGAGCTGGACCTTGCCTACCACAGTAGCTACCTATCCTCCTGGTAGAAGAAGAAGGCGGGCAGACGGGAGGGTAGGTACACGGCATTGTCTCTGCCTTGATTTCTGTGACCTGCGCAGGAGCCAGAAGATCCAAGTGACGGGCATCATTGGCTACTCTTGTACCAATTTGACTAGCCTGAGACTAGCCTGCAAACTGTCCGTTTGCGTGCCGGTAGGGTCGGTTGTGTGATACTTGTCATGCTGCTAGGGTCGGTTGTGTGATACTTGTAACTGTGCATTGGCAGTGAATCAGAGCAAATAATGCTCGTGCATCCACAGAGTTTCTAGCTCAAGCCAGATATCAAGTGATTAGTTGCTGTATTCTTTGCTATGGATTTGTTACTCAAAGCCCATTTGTTTCTTCAATCAGAAGGGCAGCCGCCGCAACAAGGCGTTCGGCTCTTTCTGTGGTGCCATGGTCATCGGCCGAGCCACGTGATACTGGTCTCCCAGGCCACTGGCAAAGTGTGTATGCTTTCCAAGGCTCTTGGTGCTGAGCAGCAGAAGATGCTGGTGCAGCTCCACTGGCCAGGGCAGGAAACCAAACTCCGTTGTGTCGAACTCGAGTGGGACGAGAGCTTGCACGGCTACAGAAAGAGGAGAAGCAGGAGCCGCGCATCTTTGTGAAGCCTGCCGAGTGCTTGACGGCAAACCCAGCGGCTGCTCTCAGCGCTTGCAGCGCGTGCATGCCCTTTGAGTGGCAGGACGGAGCTCGGCGGCACCTACTCTTACTGGATGTGCAAACCAAGCGAGTCAACTTCTTCTCCTATGCCAACGAGCACCTGGCTGACATCGTTTGTTCGGGCTGGCACGGCCAGGGTGTCTTCAGTGCCATAACCGCTCGCACCTTTCCCTGCATTGGCAGGGCGATGGCAGCAAGCTTCGAGTATAAAAGGATAGAACGCTACAAAGGCTTAAAGCGCAGAATTTTCTACAAAATGGTACGTGCTGTAGATATCTTTTTTCTTTCAGTGTAGGGTACCTGACGTGTGACTCTAAGGAGCTCTGCTCATGGACGTCTACTTACTGCCGTTTTATGGATTTGCATTTTGCCACTTGGCCGACCGCCTGTGGACAATCCATGCATGGTTTTTTATAGCGGTGCAGTACCTGCTTCTTTCACAGTGTCGCCTGTGCCTACCGGCGCCTGAACGCAGTCAAAACTCTCCTCGGGGGGGTTGCGCAGTTTTGACAACATCAACAGCAGAACATGCCATGGTCGAGTGACCGCAAAGGACATCTTGAGATTGTTAATCATGTGCAGTGTCAAGTGACTTGNCATCAACAGCAGAACATGCCATGGTCGAGTGACCGCAAAGGACATCTTGAGATTGTTAATCATGTGCAGTGTCAAGTGACTTGCATTCATTGTTTGAACTGTTGAGTGACTGCATGGTCTCGGTTTGGCTCCAGCTGTGTTCATGTGTGAGTGCATGCACATGACGTCATCCTTGTATCCACGTTGCCTTGTCTGATCACAGGCAGTTGAGCCGCGCCGGCATGTCCTGCAAAGTTATGATGTTGCCATATCATGGGAGCATTTTTACTGCGAGTGCGGTGTCATAAATGTTTCGTTGCATATTATTGGCGCAAGTGCACCTACAACACATAAGTACATCCGCCATGTCCTTTCTTGGCTACGCATAAATCACTAACCAGTGCTTCCTGTAATTCCTCCTGGCAATGGCTTCCTCCGACCATGCCACGTCCCAAGTAGTCTTGCAAGATGTCATGGACCCAATTTTGACCGTTACAGTGCTTGTCGATCAAGTTTCAGAAGCTGCAGATGCATTGACACGTGTCCAGCAGCACCTGCCTCCCACGTCCGCACGGACTTTGGACTTTCCTTCTTAGTTGTGGTTGGCTGGGTTGAAGTTTTTCATAGTGCTCTGCATTATGCCCTGTCGTGGCCAAAGCGTAACTACTCACGAGGGTAATAAACTCCTTATCAATTTCTGGTCTCAGACTTGAAGCTCACGGGACGCTCAGCATTATGATCACTTCTTTTCGGGGCGTTTTTTTGTCAGGACTCTGACCACGACCCGGAAGCCGTTCTGATCACGGCGGCTGCTGATGACGCCTCGCACGAAGATCAAATATTTCGACTGCGCCTGCAAAACTGAGGTGCTTAGAGCAGTCGTCTCGTTGATCTGTACAGTGTGGCTCTTCCTTGCTTGGTGACGCATCCGTATAGGCAGTTCCTGCAAGCGTATGGTATTTTTCGAGGCCTTGGCAATGCCCTTCTCAGTTTTTGGAATTAGACATGGGCAGTCTTTGTTCCCCACAACAGTGTGTGGGGTTCTTGTTTTTTGCTTTGCACCTCCCACCTCCTCCGCCGCCTCTTCCTCCTCCCGCGTCCTCCGTCCTCCACAGACCCAACATCTCACACACAACTCTCACGCATACAACATTCTCACATACAAATCTCACACATACAACATTCTCACACACCCAACATCTCACACACAACTCACACATACAGCATTCTCACATACAAATCTCACACACGTCTCTCACACACACAACATTCTCACACACACAACTTTCACACATACAACATTCTCACATAAAAATCTCACACAACTCTCACGCGCAACATTCTCACACACAACTCTCACACATACAACATTCTCACATACAACATCTTCACACACAACTCTCTCACACACAACTCTCTCACACACAGCATTCTCACACACAACTGTCTCACACACAATTTTCTCACACACAACATTCTCACACACAACTCTCTCACACACACCCTTTCTGCCTTCACTTTGTGTGGCAGGCGTGGCACATGCGGCACTGGGCTGGGTCCGGTGACGGCCTTGGTCGGCGCTGGGTCCGTGTGGCGCCGCGCCTCTTTTGCGTGGCAGGCGTGGCACTTGGCGACATCTGCCTTCGTTTTGTGTGGCAGGCGTGGCACTGGGTCCGTGTGGCGCCGCGCCTCTTTTGCGTGGCAGGCGTGGCACTTGGCGACATGTGCCTTCGTTTTGTGTGGCAGGCGTGGCACTTGGCGACATATGCCTCCACTTTGTGTGGCACGCGTGGCACTGACCACTGGGCTGTGTCTGGTGACGGCCTTGGTCGGCGCTGGGCCCGTGTCACTTTCTGTGGCAGGCGTGGCACTTACGGCACTGGGCTGAGTCTGGTGACGGCCTTGGTCGGCGCTGGGTCCGCGTGGCGCCGCGCCTCTTTTGCGTGGCATCCTGTGAACATGTAACTTTGTATCTACATGCACACGTCTCTACAGAAATTTGGGTCTGTGTGTGCATGGTGTATGAAGTGCAAAGGATCTTCACACGCTGGATGGATCCCAACAGGCTAAGATCCTGCATGCTCCACTCGACAAA
The DNA here is from genome assembly GCA_003297045.1 of Symbiodinium sp. clade C Y103. Taxonomy (NCBI): domain Eukaryota; class Dinophyceae; order Suessiales; family Symbiodiniaceae; genus Cladocopium; species Cladocopium sp. clade C. Next base: position 28,587 of record BGPT01000601.1, on the reverse strand, counting down.
ACACTCCCAGGGCCCATTCCTGTAAACTCAACAAAATGGAAGATCAATGAAGATCAAACTTAACTATTTGATGGTATTTGAAATGTCAAGTCTTCAATGTTCCACATGTTGTAAATTGGGCTGTTTCATAAACTAGTTTGTGGTTTTACATTCTCAGGCTCCACCCTGGAAATGAAGATCTTGAGTAACACAAAAACATGTGAGCTGGGTTGAGACCGCCACTCAACTCAGTTCATTCGTTTTCATGTATATACATTAGATTTTTTTCACACATCGAATTATGCATGGCTGAATCACTGCTGACCCTGACCTCTTTATAAAGGGATCAGAAGGGGATGAAAACTGCTGGTTGTTGAGATCTTAAACATGTTTGAGCAATTGGGTTGGTCAAACATTTCACAACTTAACTGTTGTGGTGTTCTATTGTTTTCTGATAAAACTGTGGGTGGGTACCTTAGTCTCTTGTTGTGACACATATATATATATATCCTTGCCAGCTACACAAAAACCATCTAAGTTCTTATCAGCAAATCATTATCAACAGACCAATTTTGGATGTACTACCCAAATATCCAATGCCAATTTTGTGCAGGCTATCCAAGATTGGCCAAGGTTTCCATCCCTCCATCCATCAGTTTGATTCCCAGCAACTTTCCCTAGCTGAGCTGATCCCCTGCGCCCAGACGATTCGCATTTGGAACTGGACACCGGGTTTCCGAGGGCAACGGCAACTGAAACGGCGGGTGGCCCCGGTGGTGTATGGGACTCGGCATCAATGTGTTGGAGAAGCTGTAGGTGAGTGCTTGGGGGTGCAGTTGAGGGTATGAGATCTTACAAATGGGTACAAATGGGTACAAGTGGGTATTGGATGATGGTTTATCGCTTTATCCCCCATCAGCTGGATATAACTGAGATTTTTCCTGTGACTTTGGCTATTTACCCACATATAAAGTGGAACTGCAGCCCCAAGTATCTCAATCACACAAGTTCGGAAGCAATTCAAAATAATTCAATTCTTTGACTATTCAAAACGCCAAGTCTTGCGTCATTTGATATTTATGTGAGGTTCAGGATACAAAATGTTCTGCCTGCATTGTGCCACAACATCACCATTTGGGATCAGTTCAGTTTTTACCACACCTTCAGACACAACCATGTCCTGGACAAACATAAGGTTTCATAGAGTATATCCATCATCTTAGAACATTTTTCGGTTAAGACTTCCATTGAAAGGTGATTTTGAATTGCCACGCTTGATGACACCGGAGGGTATCTCAACTCCCAAAGTTCATTTCCAAGCCATTCTCGCCGCTGCGAGGCTGGTCGGCCACACGTCCTATGTGCGTGGCTTGCTGTGGCACACCGAACTTCCACACATCCTGCTGGGGCGCTCAGCGGACTCGCGGCACCGCCGGTCTTTACTTTGGATGTGACTATCGGTGTTAAACAGTGCACTCCCATGTATTCAACAACCAAATGGCCTGAGAGTTTGATATATGAAAATTGCAATGAATACTGACAGGTCATGAATTTACATATTACTGTTTCTACATATAACTCTAATAAATATATAATTATGTGTATATATATATATATATGTTTATATGTATATATGTATACATACGTACATCTATATTTGAAAATCATGGAGCATGATTGAACATGATGATAAACCCTTGGATCTTTAGGGGGTTTTCCAAACATTGATTTGCAGGTTCAGTGGATCGTGGGACTCCACGATTCGCGTTTGGGACGCCGTGGAGTGCAGGTCGATCGAAGGGGAGACGATGGGATGATGGAGATGGGACCACTACACATTTTTTGGTTGCAGGGTCTATATTGAGTTATTGGAGCGTCGGGTTTCAAAGATGGTTTGGGCACTGCAAAATAAGATTCTCAGCAGCAAGAATGGGGGAGAGTGGGTTTTAACTGGTCAACCTTTGTGAAACTTTGACTTTTTGAGCGTCAAATTGAGTGTTTTAGCAACAAAAGCAAGTGGTGTCGCTGCTTAAGCAGCAAAAGGAAGGCATAGCTAGAAAACGTTGGCTGATTGTTTAATGAAAAGATATGGGTGTCCACCCATCAACAACATCTGCACTTGAAATTCCTTCCACTGGGACCTGCAGTTGGTTTTCTTTGGGAAACCCACCTATTTTTGGGAAACAGTTTGAGACAGTCCGATGTCTCGGGCGAATTTATGTGAGGATATCAATCTTTCCTACCCGTTGGCTCCATGTTTAGTCGGACAATGTCGAAAAAAAATTGGCTTCTTGGAGCAGCTGATCCAGTAGCGCGAAATTTCCAGTGGCTGCTTTCACCTAGTACCCACCCCTCCTTCGCAACATCCACATGACCTTCCCAATTGGCTCCTAAGATTGGTTCGGAAATGTTCAGAAACTCTACAATGACCAGATTTTCATAGATGTTCAATTATTTTTCCACAGATTCTTTTTCCACGCATGGTAAAAAAATCTACAAAATCCTTCCGCACACTTGAGCTTAACATTCCGATACACCACATCTTTGTTTTGTTCTGCAACCACCAGGTGTTTGTATACTGCCTATGAACACCATGCAGATGTCTACGGTAACTTGGCCGCCAGGGTTTCTCCAGTCAGCTAGATTTGGTTGAAGAGAACAAGGGTACCACGGGGTACCAGGATCAGGGCCTGTATATAAGTATATATATATATGTGTATTTACTTGCAGCATACATATAGATAACTGATAAAGCAGTCGTTGTATATAGTCATACAATAAGGTAATTTAAATTGATATAAGTTAATATAAGTTAATATAAATCTATAGTACTTTTTGTTTTTCGATATACGCATGTTGATGTATATCTATTTGCAGATATGCATGTCTGTGTGTGTTCATATTCCAGGCTAAGGTCGTCCGAAGCCTGGACTGTGGTGCAGCTTTCAAGCCTTACAGAACTCCTTCACCCCAAGCCATGTAGGCATGTAGATCACCACCATCAAATGCCATGGGAGTGTCCCATCCAGTTTGTCTAGCCAAAAATATCTCATGATAGCAATATGTTTTTTTTGCACAAGCCTAGATGCAATAAATCACTGTATTTGATATAACCATCAGCTTTTTTTGGCAAATACAACTATCAATATCATTACCCATGTATAATTACCATGTTGCAGATGGCCATTTTTTGTCCACAAGATCCATGCTGAGGCCTTGCCATGCATCCGGAGCGACCCTTCTTTCTGGTGACCCACCAGTGTTGGAACGGTCATGGAAGCTGCTGGTTCTCGTAATACTGGAGATGAGGTTTGGGTGTGTCTGAAAATTATGTATACCTCCCCCAAATGGCCATTTGATTAAGGAAAATCAATAATCAAAGTAAAATATTAACCATCAAATATGTGGTGGTACTCCATATTCAGACACAAACATTTCTTAATGTGATGAGATGTTTGGAGTCAGTGACTTTTCTTCATTCCCTTCTTAGCTGGGCCATTGCTGCCATGATCTGTATCCAAATGTCAAAAGAAGTATCCATGGTCCATGGTTTCAGATTGATGTGTCCGGATATGTTCAGGACCTAGTTTGGCTTATTATCCAAAGCTATACAAATACCTGTTATTTTACAGATGGTTGAATGCACAGGCCAGAGACGTGTTGCGAGTTCCAAGGTCCTTTTCATGGTCTCAAACATCGGGGCTATTTTGATGGTGTTAGAAACTTTGGATCTGGGCAAAAGGTGTTTTGTTTTTTCCCTTGTGCGAGAATCAAGCACGCTCATGAATCACCTCACCTCTAAAACATCCAACTGATCATGTGTGCGTGTTTGTGGTGTGTGTGTGTGTGCGGTATGTGGTTGTGTGTGTGGCCGTTCCAAAGTTACTCACTTGAATCACCGATACATGATGAAGCTGCACAGTCTGAACACAAACTACTTATAAACAATCTTGCCATCAATCAATGTATATACCTAGACCTTCAATTATATATGCTTATTGATTACACATGTGTTTATTTATTATCTTATCATATGTTATAAGAAAGGTTTTCATATTATATTCCACATGTGTTGTTCGTTAAGACATGTTGTACCCATGTGTTTTGTTACTTTTGGCGCCAAGTAGGTATGCGAAATGACTCTCTATGGCCCCAGGTCGGTCATCGGGTTTTGGCACTATCAACTCCACTTTGATCTGATGCTAAGACCCTGAACCCAGAGACTCACATATGCTGATTCCTTTCATTATATATAGAGTAATAGTATATATTGTATTGGTGATATTTTTTTGTTGGCCCTGTTTTGGGCAATTCGTGGTTTTCCATCCACATCAAAGCCAAGAGAGGTCAGCAGTTCGAGAGACACCACCATCCGCTTTTGGATCTTCGAGGAGTCGACAAAAAATGGCGGTCACAACGGTACCAGTCCGTCACGACACGTTGACGTTTGCAGATTGATGAAGCATACTGTAATCATGAGAGAAAACATGAGTAGTAGAAATATCAAGTTGTACTATACCCGTTTGACCCCAAAGCATGATTTAGGGTCTAGTGATTTGACTTGGACTAAATTATCCTTAAATGTCAACAATCTCATCCCATGTACGGTAACGTCTGTATCAGAGCGCGCGGTTTTTTACCCAAAACTAAGAGTCTATACGGATCTTTAATTCTAAGTAAATTCTAAGTATATTCAGCCTGATTTGTTTGACGCGAGTATTTAATGCGGCCCAGCATGAAGAAACAGGTGCGTCTCCCTACCACTTTCAAAGGCAAGTACGGAAGTCACTGTGTGCGCCCAGTGCCTTTGTTTTCGATTTTCTGTAGAAGCTGATCAGGAGATCAATCGAGTCAGGGGATGGGGATGGCACACTAGCTCACTAGCTTTATTTCTACATTTTTTCTGCTGGCCTTGCTGGGAGTTCACAGGTACCAACCAGCAACTCATCCAGTCAACACAATTAGGGGCGGTCCAGGACGAGAGTACATGGATCCTGCCTGAGTCATATCACATGAAGTACATGAACTACATGTGTGTATGATCTACCTGCATCTTCCGTAGTATACTTTTTTTGGTCGTTGCTCCAAAAAGCAGAAATTTCAGCCGTTCCTGGGAAAAAACGCCGTTGCAGGAGAAATAGGCTGTAAGAAGTCGTGCCAGAACTGGTCGGGTAATGTCACCTTTTGGTCGGAAACTGTCGCCGTTTGGTCGGGCAATGTCGCCATTGCCAAGTTGAACCAGCTAGTGGCAAATAACATCAAACAACTAATAACTATAAAATTATAAACCCTCGAAACCCAACACACCCTGCTGATGTCCAAAACATGGTTTTCGGGAAAAATAAAACAGAAAAAAGTGCCACTTGACAAGACGCAGGTATATTGTCTACACTACATCTGTGTGTACATGTATTTACATCTTTGCACCCATTTGTTAAAATCATACTAATGATATTTTTCATGTCTGGGCCACTTCCAAGGGCATTTGCAACCTTTCCTCACTTCAAGTGTCCATCACTTCCAGCCTCAGTTGGATCATCCGGTCTCCCAGCAGGATCTCGTGCGACCTATGCTGGTGGCGGTCCTCCTGCGACCCGATCAGATGGTTGAGATGTCACTTGGCATCTGCTGGCGATTTGTAAGTCCATTGTTGACATAGGTTTGGCGCCCATCAACCAAACATACCCAATGAATGGTTGATTGATGAAGTCCTTGGGGTTTTACTATTTATTTTTCACTGACTGGTTTAGCCATCCGGAGTTCAGGAAATTGAAACCAGTGCGGGAATGAAGAAGCAGTGGCACTCAATGAATGGGCAGAAAATACGAGGGAATCTGTAAGCATGCCTGAAACAGGAATTGGTTTCTTTAAAGCTTTTGATGGTTTCGTAACTAACCATGACTGGGGCTTTCCTTACCTGGCAGTTCATGACTAGGGCCCCTTGATGTTGGAATGTATGAAGCTTGCCAAGTCAAGTTCAAAAATGCAATGCTAGGCATAGTTTGGAATACATGGGAATACCACGTTGTGACACAAATCCATGTTTTGTTTGTCATCCATCCCAGTTTGATCAGATTTTATTTTCCCATGTTTTGAATTGTTTTGAGGGATACGAGTTGAACCCAGATTGAATCCCCAAACCCTCCTGAGGTTGGGCGGCTCGATTGAAGAGGCCATGGGGGTCAACTGGGCCTCAGCGTATGTAAATTGCCCTCCAGCTTAGGTCAGAAGTCGTTGATGACCCAGATTATTGCTGGGGCGTATCCCGCTCCTACATGGATTGGAGCCAGGGGATCAAACACACACCAACTGCAGCGCACATCCAGGTTGTATCAGTTGTGGAAATCGGGTTCAACCAGCCAAGAAAGAATGGAGATTCTTATTGTTGCAAAGCTCCAGGAACGTTCGTATGTCTTGGTATGTTTTTGTCGATTTATTCTGCCTTTATCTGGAATGATGAACCCGCGATCCACTGGAGTCCTCTTCAAGGCCATGGCGCTCTTTAGCACCGAAGGGGCCAAGTCCGTCAAGAAGCTCTATGGCAAGGTGGGGGCCCCTGGTAAGGGTTCATGGTTTCCTGAATAATGAGCGACCCCAACATGGTTAGGAGAAACACACTTATAGAAAACACCCAGGTGGCCAGGCTGCTCTCAATAGCAAAAGCATGTGGGACAGTGGGACCCCAAAATGAACAACTCAATTTTCAGATTAAGGCTACTCATTCATAGGCTAGCCCTCGGGGGTTAACAGCCCCAAAGGTTAAATCACTGGCAGGTAACCTAAGGAAGGCAGGAGATGATGACATAGTCGAAAACATTCGACAAACGCAGGTTCCACGATAGGATTGACGGAAGAGTTGGATTCTACACGCCAACCCATGGTGGTTGGAGCTTCAAGTTTAGGATATCAGCATTGATAGTGCATGAAACCTCCACCAAACCCTTCAAAAGGCCACTTCAGACAAAAAGTGACTCTTAAGACACAGTGTAGAATACATATCATATATATATACATGTATATACATATATTTACACATATATATATATAACTATATGAGCCCATCTAATTTCTGATGATTATTGGCTATATCTCATCGAATCCAATTAAACCTGATAGAACATTCCATTTCATAAATTCCCCAATATCCATTCATCATTCGTATGTGTTGGTAAATGTCCATTTTGGTGGGTGAAAGCAGCCACACGGCAGCCGCACCGCTAGGCCAGCCACACCTTGGCGACGGAATTGACGCTGCCTGCAGCACAGACACGACCCGTGCCGATACAGGCGCAGTGAATTCATTGGGATTTATATAATCATCAAACATGGTGATTTAACCATCAAAAGTTGGTGGTCTAACCAATCCAAATGGTGACTTAGCCACCAGGGATTTACCAACAATAATGATGGTATAAGGGAACATAAGGGGATATATAATGGGTGTATAATGGGGCATGGAGATAATCCAGACAAATCATAACGACCCAACTGCGACGTCAGGGGAATCATCCCCATCAAAAGGGCCGAACTTCTCAGGTCCTTCCAGAGATTTCATGGCATGAAAGCACTCGTAGATGTCGTGAAATCCCGCTGTGGATAATGTGGATAATGTGGTTGATGATAAAAACGGCACTTTCGTTTTAAATCCCATTGATTGACCACTGGGTAAGTGATTGCAGTTAGACTGCCGGGGCTGCCCCTCGACTCTATTTGTTTCAGAAGATCCCAAAAGGACATCCATTTGATCAATGAAGATAATTTGATGGTGATTTCGATGTTTTTCATTGGACACTTAGTTCAAATCTCCATGAATCTCCCCAAGTTTGGAGATAAACCTTTACCAGATCTTTAGCCCTGGCCCACATCTCGTGCCTATGCTTCTAGCGTTGGACCCTCAGTATGTACCCCTAAACATGATGTTTTATCCCACAATTTTCAGTACTTTAGCATACTTTTGCCATGTTCCGGGGTATTTGGAGGGTCTAGGTATATTTACCAACCTCCTGATCTGGGTCGTACCTTCCCGGTTTGCTTCTAAAGTTCCTTTCATTTTTGATGAAGTGGTGATATATTCCAGGTGGAACCTATGAGGTCCTGGTACGTCCTGGTTTCATCGAGTCAAATTAAGACAGAAGGCACCGCGGCCCACGGCGAGGTGTACCAAAAGATCCTCACGTTCTTCTTGTATCGGCAGGGCCTCGAGGCATCAAAACTTGACCCGCAAACCACGGCAGAAGCGGTTTGCCTTGGGAGTCATCATTCAATCAAACAATCAATCAACTAATCAATCAATCAGTCATTTAAGCATCAATCAAGCAACCAATGAATAAGTCAATTCCATCATCAATCATTTAAGCAATTCACCAATCAATTGAGCATCCAATTGACATCAACATCAAACCAACACACTGCTTTTTGGTTGCAACTGCTCCAGTAAAGCTATTGACGTCTCCAGGACTTCTGGGGCCTGATTGCCAACATCCGCGGAGAGATGCTTCCAGGCGTGAATCCGACAAAACTAGCGTTAAGCGATCAAAAATGACAACAATGAACAATAATATATAAGACATAATAAGACCATTTAAATTCAACAGCAATAACAATAAAGATACGGATAACACTATCAATATCTAGTGATTATTATCAATCATATTCTTCTTACCGGGCAATAGAGATAGTGATAAGAACATATAAGAACAATAATAAGTGCGTCGTGAATAGTAATTAATATGTTTGTGCCAGGGTTTAAGCTGCAACGTTTGCCACGTGTGCCGGCAGACGTTGAATATGGATGTGACTCTGCAGTTGTCTCCATTGTCTCCTTAGGTTTACGAAAGTAGACCCACGTTGGTAGGTTGCTCGATAATGGTCGTACATACTGTTACATACATATATGTTCAGAGGGCTTGTGGACCGATCTTGAACTCAGTTTGAGAATTGACTGGAACAGTATATACTTCAGGGACAAAAAGGATCACTTGAAAGTGTCATGATCCCAGCATCTTTGTAATTTTGGGCACGAACAAATTCGAAGTTTCTTCTACTGCAACCCCTGCCAACACGATACTGATTCATCTCTATGGAATTTACCACCAATGATATGTAGCATGCTTGCCGCACTTGCCTATTAGAGATTGAAGCTCTTGCCAAACCAGAAAGGAAAGATGTACTGGAATCTCTTCCTGCTTTCTGTGGAAAACACAATTTCTTCCAACCAATTTGGAGGATATCTAACCCAAGGATTGTTCTCCGCTTCTCAGGTGGAATGAACACACACCGCGGTTTCTTTCACGAGCGGGACAGCCTCAGTTCTTCGTTTTCCAGTGGACAACGTGGTATGTACTGAAATCAAACCGGGGATCTACAGTAAGACAATGTTGCTTGACCATCCAAGACATTGATTCATGGATTCAAGTATGTGTTTAATATATACCAACACAAAAACAAACAAAAACAGAATCCATCAAAAAGGAGGAATTGCAAGTATCCAGAGCAAAAATCATCTTACTGCACACAAATTTGCATATATCACTGGTACCAACACGGCAATATAAGAAAGTCTCTCGTGACTAACTTGCCAGAGCTGGCTTCTGTGCTTATAATTTGTCATCCAAATGGCTGTTGGTGTAGGACATTGGGTTGGACTTACCATGGCTGCAGCAAGACGGTGATTCTGCACTGTTTTGTGCGTTCAAAGATGCTTGAGTTGCAAACAAACCATGAGTTTATCAAAAATATACCATATATAATATATATATATCCTATACTATATATATATATCCTATACTATATATATATACACTTGATTCTATCAAACACTTTGTCTTGCAAAAGCATGTTGGTCACAGGGTTGGCATCTATGCATCTATTCGACCTTGACTTTTTGCCTCGATGCCGCCGTTGGAATGTCGTAACCAGCAGTAGGGGTGAACTTCCCCGATGAAGCAGCCTGATGGCCCCCTCAAGTCCCTGAAAAAGAACGGTGAATGACGGATCAGGAAAACGGAAAACATGCATTTCATGGCCAAACAAAATTGATTTGAAATGGGCTGGATATTCCGCATGTTTGCGACTTAAGGATAATTGAGGCTCTGTTTTTGCCCTCTTGTTGTGTGGTTGAATCTTATCACTTTGTGATGAATGATTGGGGTTCCAACAGAAACAAAGCATTCATGAACCTGGCTACAGCTTGATTGCCTAGTTGAATATGTGTTATTGTTGCAATAAATATTTTTGGCAGAACTAAATGTATAGCAACCCCCAAACCGATAGAAAAGTTACATTTTGCTATATAAAATAGTGATCACTAATTGAGTTTCTATCATTTTGGCTGTTGCTATACAGTACACCTTTATTTATATGGTCCTGCATGCCGTTATTTCATGTTTCATTGCACAAACCTGGCTAGGAGCTCATCGCGTGTCAAAAGTCCAAAGCTTTGGAGTTAGCTTCCGGCAGATCCAAGGCGCTCGGGCCCTTTTAGCGCCTTTGGGATATGGAGACCATGATGGGATTTGATGTTATGTTACGGGGATGAATGGTATCTTATGTGGATGTGGATACCGAATCAGGGGTGTGGTCTAGCCAAGTAATTAGAAATTTCTTAGCAACAAGAACGGGTGAGTTAGCCAGGAGCGATGATTTCACAACTGGTAAGGTTGGGGACCCTCCTCAAGCATTTACTGCGTGAACGCACAGTTTTTCTTTTTTTTTCGGGCTCCGTAGTCTTGGGTTTCTTAGACCTCCCCCAAGAGGTATCCTTTTTCTGTCCCAGCATTGGATGAAGGGAAACTTTACAGGAACTTTGATATTTGATGGGAAAAACCGCAGGTTCCAACCCAATGCATATAGACACAAACATGACCGTAGAATACCCTCTGATGTAAACCCTATGCGAACCCTATCCTGAAAAATGACTAGCTGCCTCTTCTCCCAAGAAGACCTTGTCAAACAGTAGAAGTTCCAGAAATCCACACTTGATTTGTTGTCCTTTGGTTGGTGAGCCTGTTGGAAGTTGAGATTGGAGCATACAACAATGGTCCAGTTTTAACTCGGCGCTTGGCTTGATCCGGAATGTCAATGAAACTTGAATAGTTGTATACCTTTTTTTAAGAGGAAGAACACAATATGTTTTGCGAGTCACACTTTCCTTCTGATATGGTATCTTGGTGTATCTTGTTGGATGATTGGTTTTCTTGACTCGAGCGTTACCACGGAAACACTCCATTCTTAAGATTCAGCTTGTCCAAGCAGTTTTCAAACACTGCTGAGAGACTTCTGAACCAAAAAAATGAACAAACCCTTTACAAATCCTTGGAACTGCCTGTGAATCTGTTGCCCTCCAGCAATCAAACATGGGCAATTGGCAAAGGAAAATTCTTATTTTTCCCCACTTGTAGATGATTTGCTTATTTAAATGACCATCTAGCAGGGATTTCCCAGCTAGCCATGTTAGGTTAGGAGGATAAGCCTTGACTGATTCGCAGATTGGCATTGGCAGCAAGCAAGAGGAGAGGCTCCAAAGGGCGTGGGTCCCAGATCCAGCAAAGGCTTCCAGCACCAGACTGTTTAAAGATGCGTACGTGTCCGGAGATAGTACGGACCCTCTGGTGTTATCAAACATGGTTGTATGGGAAATAGCAGAATGAAATGGAGTTCTTAAAGGAGAAAACAATCGAAATTTTAAATGGATGCATTTTCTAGCAAGCCATGTTTGATTGCCGGAGGGTATATGCTATGTAAACATGTATACAAATCTGGGTGGTGGACAGCGTTACATAGTTTTCATTGACTTCTTTTTCATCCCGATGCGGGAAAGATATCTATTTTCTTTGATTTTCGATGTGTTTCCAATGTCTACATGTTCATCATTTTGAAACCCCTGTCCATGGACGAGAGTTGGGGGAATCTTCCCAGAATTGCGTTCAGGATTTAGTACAAGTTCTACGGGTATGGTTTAGAAAAGAAATATTGACTTTTCTAGATTGTTTGCAGTTAGTTGGTACAGTATGACTAAGGTCTTTTGGTAATACCCATTTTGGTGTAGTTTTAGATCTGTTGTCAATGACCATGTGACCATTGTTGGCTTAATATCCTGGCAAGACCCAGGAGGACCACATATTTTGGTATATGGAGCTTTCCTGAGTCATGGGGGTACGCCCTTGCATCATCCAAGTCATGGATAACCATGACATAGTATAGAAACGTGACTCGGGACGTGGGGATCCCTGATGACTTCAGAACCGCATATGGCTGGCTCAATCGTTCCCCTATTTATATATAGTTGATTTTCCCATTGAAACCTCTATTTACAGGGGATTTCCCATTACCATGTTTGGTTGCCGGAGGGGAACCATCGAATGAGTGGGGACCCAGGCAGCCCAGATCATGCTGCGTGTGGGTGACCTTCGATCCTACTGCCGTTTCATGGCACAGGCTGCGGGCAAAAATGTGTGGCATATGAAGGCAAACTAATAAAAGCCGATGTAGGGATATATTGGATATTGGCACCGATAAGCTGCTAGATAGTGGGCAAATAATGGATAATGATCATGATTTGATAAACAACAATAACAGGATATAGTCTATTATACATGGCATACATAATGGGATTTAATAGGGTATACATTACGCCCCAAGTCCGCACTTGATGGAACTTTACCATCAATCATCAGAGATTTGAAGGGTAATTGCGGGTACAAGAGGGGATATAATCAACTTGAGATGAAATGGATTCCAATAGTAGGAATATAGTGGGTATAGAATTGTGATTCTGGGATGGTAATGAAACATCTTCATGAATGGGCGTGGACGTGACAGCGGGTAATAGCTACCCCAAGATATGGCAATTGAAACAGGGAAAATGTTGATCAATCAGTGGAGTAAAGGGTACCCATTCTTTGCAAAAGAAACAAATGGAATATAAATGAGCAATATCAGCAACAGTCAAAGTAAGATGGAAATTCGAGATGTGATGATGGTGATGATGGTGATGATGGTGATGATGGTGATGATGGTGATGATGATGATGATGATGATGTTTATGTTTTTTTGATTGTGACATTCATGGTTAAACACGCGATCCCCAGCCACATACAGTAATGAAAGCAGTGTTTCTGGGAAAGTTTGGCGATGTTTCAGTTGTTTTTGACAGCGGGTCAGTTGTTTTCCCATTGCAAGCTACTTGCCTTGAAAGTCAAGGTGCAGCCGAAACCACAAGAAAGGTTTGATTATCTCATCTATGTATATATATATATATACAGTGTGTATATATATATATATATGCATCATCATTTTCAAAGATGCTGTGAACCGCATCTTGATTGTTCACCCCCTTGGATTTCCAGGCAGGTCACTGGGAACGTGCCATATGCATCGCGCCCGCTGTGCGGATGCCTGGGATGGGCCGATCGGCATTTTGCCTCCGTTTCTTTTGCTTAGCAAGATTATCTAAGATTATCTAAGATACACACCCATCTGCTTAGCAATTAAGTTTTGTTTGTTTGAGAGATTATCTAAGATTGGCCATAGATGGAGTTACAGAAAAACGGCCTGTGCCCCCAAGAATGCCAGCGTTTGGAGAGTTGACGAATCTCTCGTGCATGTATGGCCGAAGTGTGATGAACTTTGAAGCTGCACCGTCGTTTATGATTCTACGATGTCATGAGAACCCATGCCGGCTCCGAAGTTCGTGGCCGTGAAAAAGTTACAAACTGAAGAATATGTTGAAGTTCATGATAAGCCTGAACTGTGGTGTGTGCAGAAGCAGCTCTTGAAGCCGACTACTTGAGCAAGTCTGCTACTCATCTAAATATGAATCTAGATGCGGGTCAAAACCTGAAAGCCTTCAAGGCTGGGTATGTATATGACTGGATATGCATAGCCCAAAGTTAGTCCATAGAGACGACAAGCTGCGCAAAGAGCCTGGTTCTAGCTGGGGATGGGTTGCGGCAGGCCATGCCACCTCTTGGGGCGAGTTATTTTTTGTTATCATTCTGCTATGAATTCATTTTTACTATCCATTCATAGTCGATTTTCCCAGTCAAAAACCTCAAATCTCCGTTTAGTTCGAGGATTTCCCATCATGTTTGATTCGCCAAGGGTATATGTTACTTTCACCATCTATCACCATAAACCCACCACGGTTCCACCAGGTGAGTCTCAAGTTCTGGCAGGAGCTCTCTTCAGTGACTCGGCAGCCACAGAAATCACGGGGCTTCAATGGCAACATATGGTCGAATGAATCAATTTGGGATGATACTGGGGGTTGAAACCCCATGTAAGCCTTCATCTACCTACATAAATATACATGCAAACACTTTTGAAATAGATACTTGAGGTTTACCCCAAGTAAAAAGGGATGAATTACATCCAAGCTATACTTGCCATGCTAATCAAACTACTTGCTGGGATGCACATCCAAGTTGATGGCACAAGTTCCTAGTGGTTGATGACTCATTTGTCCCACACTTCATTGCTACAGTGGGTGTTCCCAGTCCCCTCTATCATTTATAGTGACCTCAAAGGATTTCACTATGGTGGTATTTGACTAAAGAGGGCACTCAAGCAGTGCATCTATTTTGGCAGCAACAGCATTTAGTACCCACGCAGAACATCAAATTCGGAACAAAATTTGAATTTGAATTTGGAACAGCACAACCCAATTTTAGCATGAGTTGATTTGTTTATTCCGTTCAGGAAAAACATATTCCAAACACGAGACTAAAATTTTGAGGGGTGAACTGCACTAGCCAGCCATGTAGACAGCGGAGGAATATGTGGAGACTTTGAGCGCAGAAGCTGACATCCAGGAGGTGGGAAGAATGGTGAATGGCGTTGAACTCATTGCTGTCATGAGATATGGCATTTGTCAAAGGATGTCAAAGGCATAGAATCACAACCGCACAACAGTAGTAGTTACCTTTTGTCATTCTGTTTCGTCCATTTAAGCACCGTTTCTTGGCAGTATTTAATTGGCGGTACGACTGTCGTCTACCCTGAATCCAATGTCACTTCCTCATGCCGGAAATCGCTGATGTTTGGCCTGAGCAACTGGACAATGGCGCCATTGTTGGAGAATGAAAATCATTCTACAGTCCAACACTACTGCGGTGATTTTTGCGGGAGTATGCCCTATGACTCCTTACATGATAACTTATCCAATGAACGATAAATGGCGATCAAGTGGTTATCAAGCCTAATATATGCCGCGTCAGAATATGAGTTGTAATGTTCGTGAATGCGTGCAACCCCATTACAATGTCCACCCTGGGTGAGTAAACCCTGTGGTCCCTTGGTTGTTGAATTGGATGGGTCCTGTAAGAGCATTTGTTCAATTTTTCCTTGACTTGTTTTGCAGTGCCCCCCGTCAAGAATCAGACAGGGATTATCGATCGGCAATTCCACAGCCTGTTGTACCTGTTGTACCAACTCCATTTTACCCTATTATCCGAATGCTTTGTCATCAATTTGTTGTGTCTTCTCGTTAGATGTGCAACCCTTTGATTCTGCACATCATACTAGTGACTAGTTGCAAACCATCACAGTGGGTCACCCTGACAGGCGGCTCCCTTCCTGCTTAGCACTGGCCGCAGTTCCGCGCTCGCCTCTCGCTGCAAGATGCAGTGGATTGTTAGCCACAAATGACAACTGCAGAGATACATATCAATTGATATCCCATTCAATATTTATTTTTTGAACAGTGGAATAGAGTAATTATTCCACTAGGTATACAAGACTTGGTGTTAAGCAGCATTTGTACCAAAGCATTGAATGGTCGACGCCACAAGTGCCAATCGTCTCTGAGCTGCAAGTCCTTTGATGCATGTGGGTCAAAGATGTAGACCCAGCAAACTCAGCAAACCAAGGATTCGGGATGATTGCTGTTTTTGATGTCTTTTCTTACATGTCAGCACACATAAACCATGTCCATCCATTTCCAATTTGTGATTCTCTATGTTCTTGCCCCGTAGCCAATTTGCGTTTGCAACAGCTGAATTTAGATGTATTGCAATCTTACATCCACCGTGGCCCTTTTTGCATGTCACGGAGATGCTTGCATCATCTTGCATCAAATATGCCATCCACAAACACCACTCTTTCATGGAGGCTAAAGCGGATGTTTCATGATCTTGTCCCATCTTCTCCCAGGTCGATGCCTTCATTGGACGGGGTGATCTTGATCATGCCTTTGTGGCGCCTTGGATTACCGGGGTGTTTTTTTTTTATATGTAGGATAGTTGGTCCCCAATCCTAAGTATAGAGAAAAGTCGAGATGAATGGTTTTGGTGCGAATTGGTGTGGATTTGGGTACTCCCACCAGTAAGTAGCAACTTATTTGTTGAACATTCCCTGCAACTTCAGTCAAGATAAACTGGCAAATTGGGAGGAATTTGCGGGTCTTGTTTTCCAAATAATTGTAGAATTCTATTATTGTGTTCTGGCCCAAGTGACGCAATTGATGGAAATCTTTCTTGGGTGGTCGGACAACTCTATACATACATTCATCATATATGTATATATATATATATATTATATGTAATATGTATAATTATTATATATATATATATATCATTCATCAGATACAAGATTGGTTTCAAGTTTCAACAGTTCCTTGCATTCCGTTCCGACTCTGTCCACCAATAGACCTTTTTCTCAGGGGTTTCTCTGGGCAGGTGGCGAAAGCCGAATGTGATCAGCTGCTACCGACTCAGCTGTCTGGAAGCAGCCGTGGACTCAGCTGGGTCGACCGGGGTTCGGGGATAACAAAGATCTTGAGTTTTGGGAAACACCTACAGTATATCGTTTGGTCATGTGCTTCTTGATGTGAGCAAAATTGATTTAAAAAAAAAGCAACTTTAGTGCCAGAAATTTCCCAGTCCTATCCTCCCAAAGAGTTGATTGGGACTGTTTGACTGATGTTTAATCCCATAGAGACGCATCATTGCGTACATGGTCAAATTCCTGTAAAGGATATGGTTGTACCCAATGAGAGGCTTTTTGAGGCACTACCGGCTGTGTAGTGACCGGGATGTGGGTGAAATCCCTGGGTCCCTGCTCCAGAGATGCTGTCAGATGTTAAAAATGTCAGCCGCTTGTCACCAAAAATCAAACAAGTTTGATCCATGAAAACAAATGGTCGATGAAATCCTTATTCTTTGGTGGGTTCCCCCACATTTGTTTGGTAGTTGACCTCGATGTTTGGGTGGTGCAGCCCTGTTTGCCACACTTTGATTGGTGGTGATATGTCCAGTTGATGAATGGTAAAACTCAAGGAATTGCTCGCAGGTAAAAAGCTACAAGGAAACCCATATTTCATGGGAAACCCCCATGATTTCCGGTCTATTTCTCCTTAAACCAATCCATTGAGCAACTCCATTTTTGCTGACTTATCAGATTCCAGACCCCGTTGAATTTAGGTTCCATGTTTAATTGGTGGCTAAACGTTGCAAAACTCTGCAGACCACGATGTATAACTAGGTTCAACTAGGCAAAACTAGGTAACTCTATCAGTGAAACTAAATCAAAAGGGAACAAACACCATCAACACATTGGGAAATTGATGAAATGGATTGAAATGGAATGTATGTTAACCATCATTCCCTGCCTTAAAACCGGGCCTTAGATCGGCCCATTTTTGGGGCTTCGTTCCACCGCTCAGGTCAACCTCCAGCTCCAAAGCCGCCGCCAAGCGACGACGCCAGAGCCAAGTTGGAGGTCGACATCAAGAAACGAGTGCAGTTGTGCATACATACTGTGGATGGAAGACATCCTGCACCAGTTGGCAAGTATTAGGTAACTATGAAACACTGTAAATATGGGATTGTAATGGGATGAACCATAAATCAGCTGATGCAGGATTTCTTCCATCCACAGTATCATGGAAATATCATGGGAATATCATAGGAGTATCACCCATCTAACAAGAAATGGAGGTTTCCCAAAATGGGAGATATGGGAGATCCCCAAGTCACCAATCATAGGTTTGACGAGTAAAATAGTATACGATGGTCTAATGGTTGGGATGATTTGGGGGTACTGTGAGTTTCAACTGATGCAATCAGCTGTGCACCACTTGGGAGCCTTGACTTCCTTTCCATCTGTTGCAATCTTTCTAGTCTCGAGGGGTTCGAATCGTGTGCCGTGGCAGCAAAAGAGCGCTGCCTTCATGGTGTGTGGTATCTAGTCCACATTCGTTGGTTGACCCCGTAGTTGATAGCTGGTGGCGCGGAGCTCGATTTGATCCAGGTCAATGAGTAACTCCCGACAATGGCAATCTCAAGGAAGAGGCCGCCGAGGCCATGATGAGGATGAAGAGGAAGATGAGGATCAGGAGTCACCTTTGCCAAGCAGCAGTGGTAGAGATAGGACTTCTGCAGGTACAGGACATGAGAGTAGAAAGGGTGCGACTGGACCACCCCCAAGCTATGATGGTAGCCNAAGCAGCAGTGGTAGAGATAGGACTTCTGCAGGTACAGGACATGAGAGTAGAAAGGGTGCGACTGGACCACCCCCAAGCTATGATGGTAGCCGTGAACCTGGTGCCTTTGAAGAGTACAGAGTCCGAGCACGTTTGTGGCTGTTCTCAACGAACATTGAGTCACGTGCCCGTGGGCCTAGACTCATGCAAGGTTTGACTGGCAAGGCATTTGAGAGTGTCCGCCATCTGATCGACGATGACAAGTGGCTTGAAGCAACTGATAATGGAGAACAGTTAGTAGAACTCTTAGCGNTGAGAGTGTCCGCCATCTGATCGACGATGACAAGTGGCTTGAAGCAACTGATAATGGAGAACAGTTAGTAGAACTCTTAGCGAAGCCTGAGTACTACGGGAAGGAGGAACTGGAGTCCCTTTATCATGCTATGCACAAGCTGTTTTATTCTGAACTTCGTCGCCCAGATGACGATTTGCCGTCTTTCAGGTCCAGGTTCGAACAGTCCGTCAGGAAGGTGAAGAAGCATCATGTAGAACTTCCCCAAGAAGCTCGGGGATTCTTGTTCTTGCGTCAGGCCAAGATTAGTGGAGAGTCTCTGGAACGGTTGATAACTTTGACAAAAGGGGATCTTCGACTGGATGCTGTAGTTGATGGACTACGTAGATTGAAAATGAGATTGATAGAGGATGAAGCTGTTTCGAGCAAATCTCGACATCTCTGGGTTTCTGAAATGAATGATGAGAATGGAGATGAAATTGG